>JAVLUX010000050.1:9647500-9920000 GCA_032164185.1 Moxostoma hubbsi
TGGTTAAATCAATGTCTTCTGAAGCAATGTGATTTTGTGTTGTGGTTGAGAAACCAGCCCAGCCCGACCAGTAGGTGGCGAAGTACACAAAGAATGTGAATCACCAAAAGAAGCAGAAAGTGAAAGTGGAGATTGATAGTAAAAGAGGACTTAAATATTGATCTGTTTCTCACCCACAGCTATCATATCGCTTCAGAAGATGTGATTTAACCACTGGCATCATTTGGATTACTATTATGCTAACCTGATGTGATTTTTAGAGCTTCAAAGTAATGGTCAACATTCACTTGTATTGTATGGACCTAAAGAGCTTAGATTTTCTGCTCAAAATCTTAATTTATGTTCTGCTGAAGAAAAAGTCATACACATCTGGGATGGCTTGAGGGCATGTTAATGATGAGAGAATTTTCCTTTTTGGATGAACTATTCCTTTAAGCTATTTTTTCAGCAGTGTCACAGTAAAACAGTAATCGCATTGCACTATATACGTATATACTATATATATATATATATATATATATATATATGTAGAGCGGAGGAGGGCGGGGCCAGGCTGGAACAAAGCACCCCTGGTCCCCAATCAGCCTGATGGGGGCGCGCAAGGGATAAAGGCGGCTGGTGACGACAGTTCGAGAGAGAGAGAGAGTGACATGGAGCTGCTCTGTGTGTTTATGTTTGTGTGTTTTTCGTTTATTTCTTCATTAAACTATTATTTATATTGTCAAGCCGGTTCTCGCCTCCTCCTTTCCCTTAACCCGCTTTACAATATAAAACAATAATTTATAGTAAACTACACAAAAACATTTTCAAACTAATGAGAAGGTTTATTAAATTACACTGTAAAACTAATTACATTAACTGTAAAGAGTATATTGCATGGTGGTATCATTCAGAACGGTTGTTTTTCAAAACAAGTTACAGATAAAAGCAATTTATAGCTACCCTTCTAACAAACTGCTTAACCTCAAATCATAATCATGTTTTGAAATAATATGGAAAAATCTGTTCATCATAAGCTTAATTCATTCCACAGATTTCCATTAAAAAGTGAATAAACGTTCAAAGACTTCAACCACATTGTGAAAATGAAATGACGACAATACTGGGCAATTAGATAAAGGCAGAGCTGTTTTTGTGTCAAATTCAAACCACTTGTGCCCATTCTGTTATAAGTCTTTGTATTGTAATTTTTGTTCACCCGGACCATGTTTTGATGGCATTAGTAATAGTGCTGTTTCCATTCCCAACTGTGCTGCAAAAGCTTTCAAGGGATATCAGGAAATGACATAGCGCTCAGACAGGAAGTACAGTAGCTGAGTCTTATAGCCTATCATTGTAAAAGACTAACTTGACTAGCCTAAACTTAATGATATGCTCACACTGGACTGGTTTTAGAATTCACAGTATGTTCCACAATTGCATGCCATTGTCCTCAGACTGCTGGATGCTGTGACATTTCTGTGGTTTGATTCTACAGACTCTCCAGACTGACATTTTAAATTCTTTTCTAGTCAGTGAGTGGTTTCTGAGTGATTAGAAACAAGTTGAGTGTAATATTTGTGTCATTTTGTTGAATGTAGAACATTTCAAAATACAGCACTGAAAAAAGGATGGAGCTCATGTGGATTTCCCTGCAGAAAATATTAAAATATTGGTAGCTGTTCTTAGCTGGTCTCCCAGAACGGTCATGTTGGTCTTTTCACTGGATTTAGAGGGGTTTGGGCACATGTCAGCTGGTCAATCTGGGATACAAGCTGGCCAACCAGTAAAACTATCTTAACACCAGCTTGGCCAGGTTGGGAGACAAGCTTAAACCAGCTAATAACAGCAGCATGGGTTGGATTAACATATATTTTTTAAGCAAGGTCAGGAAACACTTCTCTTGCTTTGGGGATGTAGATTGCCAGCAGTCATTGTGGAAATCAGTGTTGGAAGGTTTGGAAAGTTAATAAGGGAAATGTGCAGGTTGGAGTAGGTCACAGGAATGGAAAAATAATGTTTGTGTGGGTAGGTGTGTGTGTTCTGGTGAAGTTGGTTTCTACTTTAAACTATTTGCTCCACTGGAACAATGTTGCTCTTTCTTTCTTTCTCTCTTTTTTTTTTTTTGCCTAAAACAAGTCCTGACTGAACAAAAAGGGAAATAGAAGAGTAGAAAGACAACAAGAGGAAGAATTTTAAAACTGTTTTTTTTTAACTGCAACAATCAGGAGTTAAACTGGGCCAGAATGATCTCTGCACCTTCCATTCAAAGAAGACAAACAGGACTGGATTGCTTGTCAGTATATTTTATATCATGCATGCCCCAGTCCACACATTTCAGATTTATTTATCAAGTTCATTACATAAACCAAATGCAACCCATTGCACTTAAACATCCACTGATAAACAGTTGTCATTTTTATTGGTTTAAAATAAATGAACCAACTGAAAAAAAAAAATGGAAGACAATTTTTTTTTTTATTATTTTGCTTTGGGGGAAAAAAAAGAACTATAAACAATGCCAGGGTTCATACAAATAAAATGTCATATAAACAAATTTAAGGGTTACAGATACATATCAGAACAAAAGTAATTTTACACAAGACAACCAGTATCCACATCCCTTCCAAAATCACAATTTTACCCCTGCCGACAGACATGTTTTACTCCTTCAGATTATTATTATAGCCAGTCTTTATCATTCCAGCATTCTCTGCATGGTTGCATGCTCTTGCAAATATCCCCAATACAATATCGAAATGAATTCTATAGACTTCTGTAAAAATTCAAAACTGGCATGTTTGTAAAATTTGATGCCCCTATCTAGCCATCAAAGAGCAGTATGGTTTCATAGCTCTGCATTCTTGCTTTGGTGGTTTATTTAGCGCTCTGTGAATGATTAACAGACGGAGGGAGAGGGAGCTGAAGGAGTTCGATGACGAGGAAGATTTGTGTAAAGCTAAGTGAGAACAAAGAGGTTTCAGCTTGAGGTCGCAGTAAAGCATGAATGCCTGCCTGTTTGGGGCTTTGAAAAAACAGTCCGCAAAACATGACACGTGGGATGTTTTTTAATATGCACCCATAGCCATTGAACAATTCTTTTTTGGACAACTGTTCTTCAATTTTAGATTGATCCAGGAATAACTAGGTTTCTTTTCTGTCATATTTTTCTTATCTTCATGTTGTTCCAAATGTAATTTCTTTAAGTGGAACTCAAAAGATGTTAGGCAGAATGTTCGAGACTGACAGTACCACAATTCTCTTTAATTGATTTTTTTTCTGTACAATGCAAGTGAATGGTGTCTGAGGCCATCAGTCCCTGCTGACATTCTGCTAAACTTCTTCTTTTGTGTTCCACAGAAGAAAGAAAGTCATACATGTTTGAAACAATGTGTCGTTGAGGAAATAACATACAGAATTCTCATTTTTGTGTGAACTATTCCTTTACAAATTTAAGTGGACAAGAAATCTCTTAATGCTCATATTTATCTCTAATGAGAAACTTGACTGCAAAGTTTCTGGTACATTTAGTCAAAAAAAGCAAAAATATGACCTTTTGCTCTGGAGCTTAACTGAAAAAGCATCCCAGACTGTGAGCGTTCTGCTACTCTACTGTAAGAACCACACAAATATGTTTCAAATGTCCCAGTTAAATTCCCCGAAGTGCTGCTGTTTTTTTTAAAAAAAAACAATCACTTCTAAATGGATATTGTAAGGCCACTTTGCCTCAATTGATCACTTACACACTGTGTTATGAATTGCATGATGGCACAAAACGTACCCCAACAGCCCCAGGACTAGCAGTTCTCCTCGTAATGCAATCCAAACTTTGGGCCTCTCCTACACACTTGCCTTGCCCTGCCCTCAAACTCTTTAGAGGAAACAGTCACACATGAAACTTAGCAGCAAAGAGCAAAGAGTGGCACTTGAGATTTAATCTACAGTAGCTATTTGTAGTTTTGTCTCGTAGAGATAAGAACAATTCAGTCGAACAAACCGGTATTCTCTGGCACCTGACCTGTCCCATTCCCCTGCAATAAAACCAGGCTTAGCAGCCAGGCCCCAAGGGCTTCAAAGCTCTCCCGTCAGGCCCCAAGAGGGTCCAGGGTCAGTGGCACTTGAGACAATATGAAGTACCAGGGTTGGGAACCTATCAAAGACAGAGATGAAGTGAATCTCTGCTGCTCCTCTAAGACTTGCATGGGTGACAAAGGCATAAAGTAGAGAGGAGCTGTCTCAGGGGTCAATGTTTAGGTTGCAGGGTTGCCTTGATGTCTGTGACCTCTGACCTAAAGCTCTCAGGGTGGGCGGGGTTGCATTTCAGCTCCTGGGTGCATGTGTCCAAAGCCTGACCTGAAACCAAAGCCAAGGAATGGCATAAGAAGCTTGACTTGTCGAAGACTAGCAGTAACCGTTCATAACTTCAGGATCTACTGTTCAAACACTAGAATTGAGTAGACACTTGAAGGCCTCTGTAGAGTCATAACCACCTGCCCCTAATTATTGGAACATTCACCACTGACACAACAGACTTAATGAATTACTGGGAAATGGGGGCCATGGAGAGTAGATACGTAAATATGGCATGAGAAAGTGTAGGTGGTGTGTTCTGAAAAATGGAGTGCGAATATTTTCTCTTGGAATGAGTGTTTGATCTTCTGGTTGGCTTTCAAAGTTGAGGGAGGCACACAGTTTCGAGAAATGACATACTGTGTGCAGTGACTGTTTTATTCTGCTGCTTTTATTCTGGACATTTGCTCTCAGATCGGCTGGAGTTCACAGACACTCATGTAACTGAAACCTACTGTGTTGTACCTGCCAGTCCATTGAATGTATGCAAATATGACCGTATCCTTAAGACATACGGAGAACCAATATGAAGGTTTAAGGAATGTCTCTGTTTTAGCCATTCACTGCTGGTACAGAGGCTTAAGCATGACTTTGAAAAAGGTGAGTATACAGTATATAGAATTTAAACGTGGAGTACAATATGCATGTGGAATACTCCAAACTCCCTTTTATTGCCAACAATCTTGCAAAGGAGCTTGCTCCCCCTCCCTCGTGCTCTATTTCTCTTTCTGTAGCACTAAAAGTAGCCCTCACCCACAAACACCCTTTAAAAGGAGCCCATTCTGAAAAATGCTTCCCTGTGAATTGCACTCGGTCAAACAAACGTCATACCGGTTAACAGTAAAATGAAATCATTCAGGTTGTGGTTCCAAAGTTCCATTTCCATTCCAAACCTTTTGAAAAAAATCTGAACTGCTGCCATGTCATGCTGAGAGAGGAATTTTTTTATTTTTGCTTCAGTGATTTACGAAGTATGATTTCTTCTATACCATACGATAACACTTCTTCTAAGCATCGTCTTTGCAAAGTTTAGCCGCAATGTAACACAACAAATATGCTTTTTCTCTGACTTTGCCTCAAACCGTCCTACTTTTTATCTTCATAAGAGAAATATTACACAGTTTAGAGTTTGGTTAAGCTTTCAGCTCTCCCAGATGCTGGACTTGGACATGAAAGTAATCGCCTCTATGGTGGACAGTGTGGTCTTGAGTACTTAAATGCAGTGGTAGTTTGTCATTTTGGCCACTGCTAACATTAACAGATCTAGTCATGTTGCTTTAGTCCCAGTTTATACGATGCCTGCTGTGTGCAAATGTCTAACTGCCTGTTTCTCATTCTCTCTCTCACAAATTAGATTGTTGAAATACAATAAGAGTACTAAGCTAAAAATTAATTCAGCTTTGATAAATTAATTCAGGAAGAATTAATTGAGAAATGTTTGAGTTTTGTGATTGCAAGTCAGAGATATCTCAGAATATCCAAACAGTCTCAGACATTGATGAAGTCTCCTTTGAAACTCTATAGGTACATCTGAGACTACTGGGGACTATTTTTCTCAACTTGAGTCTCAGTTTAAACTTTTTTTTTAATCATTGCCATCTAGGAGAAACAATTGAGACTTTAAAGAGATCTCATTTGTGATTTTTCTTTCCTGTGGGTCCCTCACCTATCCAATACAGACAGTGAGAAAACAAACCATTTGTTATGACTGTACAAAGAGCTGAGTGACATCTTGCAACTCAGGTGTGCAATGATCTCATAATGTGCTCGTCACTCCAGCACAGATGTGTTGCTTTTGGCATAATATTCTGTTCTTTTTGTATCTGATAGTTTCATTACTAATAAATGAATGAACTCCAAATGTAGCTGTTTTTATCCTATGAACAGAAATGTAAAAGAACCAAAACCATAGAAGAATATAAACACATCAATATAGGCCACATATCTTCAACAATGGGTCTGCCAGTTATTGATCCAAAACTGTTTTTTGTGTGAAAGAAATGACAAAATATTTATTAAACAATGCTAACGTTAAGCAGCTAAAGTTCAGCTAAATGTTTCATTTTCCTTCCCACATTAAAATATGTTAAGTAAAATTAAAATGTGATGTACAAGTACTGTATATGCCTGTACATCAGTAATGATAATTTAAATGGCTTTTTAATAGAACTATGTAAATACATTAATATGTATTATACACATGTTATTATATGCCAGGATCATCTGTCTATCCTTAAAAGGGTCCTTGATCTGAAAAATGTTGAAGACCCTTGATCTATTTTGGATAGCAAACTGCAGATTTTAAATAATCCCATCCCAGAACAGTTTAAATAAATTCTAGGTATGCAACAAATAATTAATGCTCACTAAGCAAATAATTATCTCAAGAAGGAGTTCTATTCACTCAATATGTCTAGAACTTGTTGCATGACAAAACAAAAGGAAACCATGTAAGCACAGGTGCTCAGCAGATCTACATTTGTTTATCTATGTTTATATACAGTTTCGGGTACAACATTTCTCCAAATCATGGCTATCCTCTAAACTTACAGCCTCATTGCCAAAGGCACGTTGGTTTAGTGCTTGAGAAACCAAAATCCGGTTTTGGAAAACCAAACCACCGACTCCCACCGAAAGTGAGACAAAAGCAAACACATGCTGTTACTTTTAAGTGAAGATGTCAGAGCAGTGTGAAGGCGACAGTCTCAGTTCATGTTTATTTTGGGCACACTGCCCTGACCCTGCCCATGGCCTCCTGTGTGCCATGGAAAGCTCCAATGGTACAACTTTTCTTTGATCTAGAACAAGAGATATAGCTTATTACCCTCCAACCTGGGGACAATAATCCCCCCCATATGTCTCCAACTGGGCTGCATTGCAGGACTTGACCTCAGCTGTTATTCCCAAACTCACAGGATACCCATAATTCCAGTAATCTTTCTAGAGGACAACAGGATGTGTCCATTTCTCTCTCATCCATCCATAACAATAAAACCAATGTTGACAGTTCTGCTGGGAGAGGCTAATAAACTCCCTTTGTTGTAGCTGTGACCAATGTATAGCAAACCGCTTCCAAAGGGAACACAGTACCATTGTGCATGCTCACCGGTTGCCCTTGTCTCATCATCATGCAAGAAGTGTAAAGAAAAGCTGTAACTGCACCAGAGTTATCAATGGTGCATAGAGTGGCTAATGTTGAAAACATCCCCCTCATTCAGACAACTTGAGTCTGAAATGTAATACTTTGTTACTTAGCGAGTTTCCTGTGAGGTTTGTAAAAGTGCACAATACAGATGAGATCCATTTGGAATCGAACTCAAGGTTAGATCTCAGGTCACAGATGAGGTATGTCTGTTATAAATCGGAAAGCAACTCTCTTGTAGCTGAACTGGGAGATCATGGGTTTGCTTTCCAGGGAATATACAAACTGATACAATGGATACCTTGAAAGTCGCTTTGGAAAAAAGCATCTGCCAAATGCATACATTTTATATAAATGTTCAAAAATCCAAATCAGTCAGCTAATTACTTTATAGGCAGTATTTTGAGCATGAAGGTACCTCCTTGGTTCTAAACAGGCATCATAGGCACCAGAACAACATGTCTGATGATCTAGAATAAATTCAAGTGAGCTTTTGAGATAACCAAGTGAATATTTGATGACTAGCCTGCTGAAGCAAACAAACAAAAAACAGCTAAAACCAACCTAAACTCGTTGCCTGGTCAGGCTGGTCACTTGGCTGGTTTTAGAGGGGTTTTGGTTACTTTTTAACAGATCAGCTTGGGAAACCATCTTAAACCAGCTAAAACCAGCCAACCAGCCTTTTTTAGCTGTATTTGTTGTTGTTGTTGCAGGAATTCCTCAGTAGAAATGGAATTCTAAATGTAAAAATAGATCGTAGTACACTTTTCAACTGGTCCTTCATTTTAATTCTTAAAGTTTTTAACTGGTGAATTTCGACCCAAAAATGTTACAATAATCATTTTGTTTTTATTAATTAGATTATATAAATATGTATTTAATTATATTAAATTAACACATTAAATAAATATAAATAAAATGAATGAATATAAATTATAATATACTTTATATACACACAGTATATATTTACATATATACATATCTTTTTATAATTATATTATTACATTTTTTGTATCGATGCTTGATTTATATACTTTTTTGTTTAAAATTTTTTGAGATAAACAATTTTGGTACTGTGTTTTGTCGCCATTTGACATCCAATGGAAAATCTGGGTCCTGAATTAAAACCAGTTGAAAATCACTGCTTTAATCCAATCTCTTGTACATACAGGATTGTAGAATATAATATGCATTTCCAAATCACTTTCTCAGTGCAATGATTGGTAATGGGGATTTCCAAAAAATTAGTGAGCACTAGAGTTACATTGGCCACATTCACACAGCACCAAAATACGGTTGTCAGTCTTGTTTTGAAGTGCTAAATATGGTTACGTTCACACAGTTCAGTTTCTTACGAGAATTACAACTGCATTCTATAACCAAACTGACACCATTACATTTTCAGGAATCTCAACAGTATTTGAACCACCTGAACCATTGATTTCAGTTGCTATGGAAACAGAGAGGTGTTTATGCATGATTGTGTTTCCAATGTCAGGATGGCCAGGAAAGAGAAATGAAGAAAGGGATGGTAAAAAACTGTCCCTTGAGTTTATTCAGGAAGATATTCTGGGCAGATGGTCAGAATCTGTAAAGACAAACTCAACCTAATGTCCTCCACTTTGTCTCCCTATATAGTTAAAGTACAAGTAGTGTGAACCCTTAAGATTTAAGTGGATATCTGCATAAATTGGTCTTAAAATTAGATCTGAACTAAGTCACAGTAGGAAAACAGTCTGAACACAAACATTGATGTATTTTCATGTCTGTATTAAGCACATTGGGTTGTAAAAACCAAAAAGCAGCAATGACCACACAGTTAACTTAGTGAATGTATGGTTGTATACTGACACGCACCTGCAAAGAAAGAAATGGTCTTATTGTAATCAGTGTGATCTATAAACACAAATTTTGCAGAGCTTGTGTATTTATATGTATAATTTGGAGAGAAAGAGGTTCTTTTATCCAGTCTTTTCAAGTTGAGGGGATGAAAGCTCTATGTAATCAAAAGCTGCATTTGCTTTATAACAGTATGAAAAATTCTCAAATGAAACCATGTTGGAATGATACATAGGAAAAGCAAAATAAACAAGATAAGAGAGTTCTTTGGAACACCTAACATCAGATGACCTAGCTAAAGGAGAGTTTAAAGTTAAGAGTAAAAGAAAGGAGAAATGGAGAGATGAGGGGCTTGGAAGAAAATCTAAGGAACAATGAAGGAATGTAAATATTTGTGATGCCTTTGTTTGACGTTAAATCCACCTGTCAGAGCAGATAGATGACGACAGTGTTTTTTCTATATGATTCCATTTGATTCTGTAAACTGTCCTTGGGACATGAACTAAATTTAATTGGCATGGAAATATTTACAGTTTGTTCGTAGATAAATTCAAAGATATTTTGGCCAGGGTACTGTGTTTTCTGGATTCTTTGAAGTACTTTGGACTACCTGGTGTGTACAGTATTGACCTGTTTCAGTGGCGTCACTTATTTCCGCACAGCCATCATACTTGAATGGAATGGGAAAACATCTGTGAAAGGATTTCAAGAAAAACATAAAAATAGCTTTTGACCCATGCCCAGTCCCACGAAAAGTTCATACAGGTCTGAAGGCAGCATAAATATAGCCAAATTGGACTTACTTGGACATTTAAATATATTTTATCCATGAATCATCTTTGTATGCCAGAGAGTCTGATGTGTGACTAATGAGAACTGTATACATGCCCACCCGTACATCCCCGTAAACATCTTTCACTCAGAAGTTACAAATGTTGTTTTCAGGTCTGATTTGGTCATAATATTACAAAACATCTTTGATGATCACGACTGTATGAATGTAAGAGCTGCTTTTAACTCCTGAAGAAGGTGCATATTGAAATTAGATGGAATTTTGGTCACAAACATTGTGGCGCAGTCATAGAGTGGTGCCACATGAAACAGGTCAATACCATGGTTATGCATATGGTAATCATTAATTACAAAATACAGCCATAGTAGTTTCTTTACAGGTAATAGTCTGACGATTAGCATTTTATTTTTATTTTTTTTAAAGGAAATACTCATCTTTATTTTGATTATAAGAACCTACAGTGTGTATCTTTTTTTCAATCATAAAATATTTCCTCCGATCCCAGTTTAATATGAAGAGACAACTATTACTAAGCCATTTGTGGGTTGATATTCCCAAAAAGTGTAAACACTGTCGCTCTGAGATGCCATCAAAGCATTGCTGTTTGTTTTAACATCCCGACCAACCCATATGAATAGTAACTCAACCAATGGCTTTAGTTTGGGGCATGACTATGGACCAATGGAAAACAAGGGAAACCTTTTTGAAAACAGATATTCTTTTTGAAGTTGCATTTGGTGAGGATAGTGGGGCAAAATCTGCACAGCTTTTTATGAAGGTAAAACTACACTGTAAAAAATGTCTGAAGTTTTAACAGTAAAATACTGTATAAATGCTACAGAAATAAAAAGTTAATTGATTAACGAAAATTAACTGTAAAATATTTAGTAAAATGTTTTAATATATTTTAAAAGACAATACAGTAGTTTTTACAATAAAATGTTGTGTAATTAATGGTAAATATTTACATTATGTTTAACAAGAGAGTATATGTACTTTTTACAGTAAATTATTGTTAAAATTACAGTAAAAAAAAAAACGTTAACGAGCCTTCCCAGAATTCACTGCGTGACCCATTACATTTTTACAGTTTCAGAAGACTAATATCAAGTATATAATTTTTTTTTACTGTAAATTAAAACCAGCATGGTCATGTAAATTACAACCATTTTAAACTGTAAAATTTACAGGTTGTTCTGTAAAGTTGTTTACATTTTACTGTATTTTTTACATAACTATTCTGGCAACTACAGCTGCCAGTTTTTTTTTTTTGTTTTTTTTTTTGTAAAAACAACAATATTCTTTTTACAGTGTATTCTCAGATAGGTACCTGCCCCAATGTGCATGCCTGTGAGTGTGTTGTGTTAGTGTATGGCTTAAGCGTATGGGTATGTGTTTGAATGGGTGAGTGGGGCCCCCCACTCACAGTTCTGTTCCCTGTTAGCCCATCAATAAATCAGCTGTTAACCACTCCCTCCTGTCTGACTGCAGAGAACATTCAGGCAGAGTCAGCGGATGTGGCATTGCTCTGTCAGACTCCATTAGGCTCAATTCGGCTCACAAGTCAATTGGAAGTTTTTGCCCTCATATGAAGACGTGTCATGGGTCTGAATACTGAGCACTATCTGTGTTCCATGATTAGTTTGTTCAAATCATAACTTCACAGCTAGACTGTTAAGGATACTGTTATAACTGAAGTGTCATACACTGCCTGTGAAATGTGGAAGTGTTGTTTGAATATGCACAGATTTAAAGTGATAAGTCACCCAACGATTTAATGAACCAGTTAATCTGGTTCACAAAGTCTGAATGATTGTTCACTAATCAGTTTGAACTGGTTTTCAGTTATACAGTGACAGCAGTTAACTCGCTCAAGGGGAAGATAACAACTTACATTTTTATTTAAATAAAAACACTTTTTATAGCATAGTGTATTACATTACTGAGTTAGATATTAGCTAATTACATAAAACAGATATTAGTGTCATAGTTTTTCACAAATGTACACTAATGTAATATTCATATAATCTGAATGTGCATCTTGATTTATGTGATTTGAGCCTGTATATATTTCCATACATAAATTATGCTGTTTTTGAGTACATATCTTTTTTTATCAAACATAATGATCATGAGTGTATGTTGATCCAGAATGATAATTTCAGCGATTCAGATGTTAATCCTGGATCATCATTTTAATCCTGGGTTGATTTCCAGATATTGATCCAACACCATCAGGGTCACCATGTTGATCCTGGACCATCATAATCATTTTGATTATGGGTAGATTTGCTGACACTGACCTTGGACAATCATTGTTACCATGCTGATCCTGAACCATCATTGTCACCCTTTTAATCCGGGACCATCGTTGTCACCGTGTTTATTCTGGACCATCATAATAATTTCAATCCTGGATAAATATGCTGATGTTGATCTTGGACTATCATTACAATGATTCCCATTAATTATCATGATAATCACCAAAATGATTGTTAAAAAGTAAAATGATTATAAATATAGGACCTCATATACGGTATATGAATATTAATTTACTTGCTAGTAAATTGTCTACTAGCTAGTTCAGTGATGTGTTACACTTTGCCATAAAAGAGTTGAATTTCAGGAATACTTCATTTATTAAGTACTTGCTCAATAATTACTCAATAATACAGTTTTGGTTGCATATGAAATACAGAGAGATTTCTCTGGTGGATTGAAATGGACCTTGTATCCTGTAGAGATTAGCTGGAACATAGCAGTTAAACAGGCATGTAAAGCTATACAGATCCATGTTTACACAGAATTAAACTAATTTGAACCCAGCTGTGTAATTTCTGGACAGCAGTTCCTGTCGATTACTGCCTCAAATAGCTGCATGTCATGTTTACCAAACTTTTCGTGCATGTTGATGTATCAGTGCATGCCGATATCAAACCAAATTTCCGATGGCTGTGTAACGACCATATGCTATGCATAAATTAAATCTTTAAGGCATGTTGAGATGGGATGCATTAAATGCCATCTGATAAAGTGCATCACTGTCATTTCCAGTATATTCCACTCTAAAATCAGGCTGTAGTTTGCTATCATGTGAATTAGTTTATAGTAGTTTAATAGTTGACCAGTGACAGGAAAAAAATATGAATAGTGTTAGCAATCTTTGAGATGCAAAGGCATTGAATAAATTAAGCATTCCTTTTGCTCTGCTAGTTGTGTCAAAACCCAGAGGATATTTAATTTTTGCTCAGTGGTTACCCTTTTATATCTCAGATTTAATTTTAGTAAGTTTAGTAACTCTTAGATGTTAAAAGAAATAATAACTTCAAATAAGACAGTGATTGACATACATCACTGAGTACATCATACATTTACAGAGTATATCGCTGTAAAATTGGTATAGCGCAGCTCATAATTTGCTATTGGAGTAATTTGCTGAGAAATGCTCAGTGTTTGAGTCAGTGTCGGTACTGCTGGGGGGACCGTGCCACTTTCAGTAACAATGAGCTGCTTTCTAAAAACAGGGTCAAAGTGGCTATATGAAAAGGTAAAAGTGAGGCAGAAGTGCAGATAAGTGGTTTTGGTTGATACCCTTTTTCAGTGAAATAGATGTAATGTCGGAATTGAACCAAGGCCTCATTGTCAATAGCCTGTGGTTTCTCTGTGCAGTTGTGTATATGCTGGGGATTATAGGCATGGTCAGGCAGTGAAAAGGTTAGAGATTTGCACAGGAAATGATCCTCAAGCATAAAAGGACAGGACACATTTCACCTTCCACAGCTGTTATACCAACCCAGCACGCTACAGCACAGGAATATGCAAGCTCAGTTGAGCAATAAGAGAACACTAACACAAAGACAAACAAGAGGCCAGGGGACGTTACATTTGCGGAAACATATGGCTGGTCTAACCCAAACAAACAGGAACTGCGGCAAAACAAAGGAGAGATAAATCTCTTCCTTTCAGTGTTATTATTATATTTATATATATTTATTATATTTTATTTAAAATTTCGCCTTTCCATTCATTTGAGTTTTCAATCGTTTTTACTCTATGACACCAAAGGTGCATTGACTGACATCATTTAAATATGTTTAACGGCATAAAATTTCCTACGGTCGATTATTTTTGTCAATATGGTTCTTTTTGTTAACATTAGCAAGTGCATTAGGTATCAAGAACTAACAATGAACATTATCTTTTTAAAGCATTTATTAATCTTGGTAAATGTAATGTAATTTATAATTCAGCACATTTTTAGTTCATGTTGGTTTATAATGCATTAACTATTGTTAACATATAACATTTTATTTAAAAAATGTACAACCAACATGTGCTATTAAACCAAGATTAACCAAGTGCTGTAAAAGTATTGTTCATTCATTGTTAGCTAACTAATATTAACTAAATCAACCTTATCATAGTGTTACTGTGGCATTTTCATGTTTATCGATGGCGAGTTGTAAAAGCTTCAACTTTTGTATATAAAAGTATATAAAATATTCTGTGTATCTAAAGGTAAAATTAATTAATTTGTATTGGATTTTTTTAATTTTTGATGTCATGAAAATCTATTTTAGCTCAGTAACATACTATGTTAAAAAAAAGTTCCAGTTTTCGTTAACAAAAATAATAACACTGCTTCCTATGAACAACACTGAACAGGTTTGGAATGACATAATGAAATTCTGACAGAATTTCCATTTTTGGGCAGACTGTCACTTTAAGAAATCCCACCGGCTCAGCATCTGTTTGAAAAATAGCATTAATCAGCCGACTAATGGTGTTCTGCCTGAATCATTTGGTTGTTTAACTTTTAGACGCTAAAGAAAAATCTCTCATGACTTGCTTACATTTGTGACCACACAAACTTTAGATCACTAAACACTAATTTACCCTCGCACGTCACGTTAAGAGTATTTATTTCTGCAATTCGACACTATTTACATAATTACCTATATCTTTCACTTAGAAGAAATTCACACATTATTTGTAATAATGTCTAGGCAGGAATATTCCTTTGATTTTGATCAAAGTCTGATTATGATTTCTTTTGAAGTGTAAATTGTTTATTATGCAGGCTCGACTTGTACCACAACAGGAGATAATTACAAATGTTGATTGCTCCTCACATTGTTTACATGAAAATCAATGCTGTTTTGCTCTGCAAAAGGCTTAAATAAATGTAGTTACGAATCCACTTCACAAACATCCTATGCAAAGAAGGCTGAAGTGAAGGGAAAAGCAAACGGTACTATCAAAATCAACATACAAAAAAAAAACCTAAAATGCCCAAACAAACAAACATGTGTTATCAAAATCTAAACACAGGCAGGACTTCAAGAAGCAGCATTCCGAGAGTATTGGATGCCATGGTTGATAATGGCATGTGGGAGCTATCATGGCCCTCATCAGCACTCAGGCGTACTTAGCTCTTGCCGGAGATGGCAACGACTCCGACAGGCTTATGTCCATTGCCAGCAGTGGCATCCTCATTTCCTCATCCTGAATGTTGCCTGCAGTGGTTTGGGAGCTAAATAGGAGAAACTTTGTTCTTCCACTCACAGGTGTGACCTCCTGATGCTTTTTAAAAGCACCCGCAACAATGCAACAAATTAAAACAATCTTAGTCATTTGTGATAATGACTGGCTGACTGTAAAATATCCCACTTATCATATAGCTCCTTACAAAATAAATAAATACATTGACAATAATATTGATATGATATTATATTTATTATATACAGTCAATATAATAGCATACTGTAACACTGCAAAATCTAATTAGATGACCTTACATTTTTCAAGGCAATCGGTTTGCATGCTTTTTCTAAGTAAGGCTCAAGTAAACTGAACTTAATTTTTTAAATAATGTTAACTAGTTACAAGTAAGCTTAACTCATCTATAAATGATTTTAATATGCTTACTAGGACTAGATGTTACAATCCCTTGATATTCAGCAAGTGCTGTTGTTGGAGATGTCCTCTTGAGTGGGGTTGGATTGGGGGATGACCGCTTGGTGCCTCCAATACGACACATCCTCAGTTGTGCACCCCGGCCTCATTGGGTGTTTCGGCCTTTTATCACAATACACCCTCATAATAAAGTATAATAAAGTATACACCCTAATAATAAAGTATAATAAAGTATTGTTCTGATTTATTAAATTGGGTTATACAGTATAAGGGAAATTATGACTAGACTCTAAGTTAGCCTTATGGCACATCGGACTTTATTCAGTACTTCTTGGAGCACATAAATCTGCACTTTTATTTTTAAGTACAATTGAGTAAAGAAGAATGGCTTAAACTGAACAGGCTCCAAGTTAATCAGAGGTAACACTAATCACCCTGATGGTGACTTAACAAAAATCTCAATAATCAACCAGTTACAACAAAACAACAACAATAGTCATATGAATTAAAATTAAATACATTTTTAAATAAAATCAGGGGTTTATGGGTATTCCAAATCCTATACATAGAACTTATTTTTACAGGGTTCTGATTTCCTTGGAGAAATCTGAAAGCATTATGTGCTTCTATTTGTCTCAGGTCAGGTTATCTTACCGTCCCATTCCAATTTGTAAAAAAAAAAAAAAAAAATACACTAACAATGTTTGATATTTATGTTAGGCCATAGGACAAAGCATGCTAGAAATAATTGTTCCAATTCCAGCATTTCAGCTGATAGTAGAGCCAAAGCAAACAGATTCATGTAAATTTTCCCCTCTTGATATTTGAATAAATTAGTCTTTCAGCTTTGGCAGAAGTTCTCTTTTCTTGTTAGCAAGAGAGAGAGACTGAAAGAAAGTAACAACTGTAACAGTGCACCGATCATTACTCAGTCTTACTGGGAGAGGTATAATTGGATCTGACTTCATTCCAAGGTAAAGCTGGACAAGCTTCAGTGACTTATTGTTTGAGTTGACTCTGTTGATGTAGACTTCTCCAAACACGGTCTCATTTCCCTGTCACAAAGCCCTAAGTCCGGTCAACCCGCGGCTATGCTTAAGTCCATTACATTTCACCCAATGTCTAGGCTGAACCTCGTGCTGCGAACAAGCAGTTCTTAATCTCTGCTAAACTGTTTGTTTTTGACAATGATCTATGTTTCAGAGCTTCCGCCAAAGAAATCTGTAATCTCTTTGTAGTTTTATAATTCCAGTCAGTTCTTATACTAAATTTAGGTCTAAGCTGGAATCAGAGATGGAGTGTACTTACTGTCCCATGAAAGGTTGTAATTTTAGAGGCTGTGCTCATGTAAGGGTATGTTCACTATTTGCTCTGAAGTCATCTTTATGCTAGTGTACAACTAAAACTTATAATATATTACCTTTAGCGGATATATGCTTTTAAAATTGACAGTTTCTCTTATGGAAAAACAGACCAAAAATACTGATGACTCATCCAGAACTACACAGATTTTCTCTAGAATGATGATGACTGTTTCAATGTGCTAACACGACATCCTCCACCACCCCACCACCACCAGTTGAGTCCCGTCCTGCTCTGGGGAAGGCTCTTTGCCCCTGTCTCCTATCTCCGGCAGGATATGACGTTCCGAATACAATTTCAGACCACCAGACGGGGCCTACGCCAAAGAGAGACATTACATTTCTGTTTTATATTCATCAAATAAATGTAATCTTAAATTTCACTCAAGTCTGAGAGTCCTGCAGAAATGTAGTTACCTACTTTTTGTTAGTAGCTTGTAGTGTATATAACTACTTTTTAAAAGAGTAGCTTGAATGTAGCTTAATTACTTTTAAGTTGTACTGCAAGTAGCTTGATGCACCCAACGCTCTCATCAAGTGATTTCATGGGATCTTTAAAGCTTTAATGTGTAGTTTCGGCACCACAAAATCTGAACAGAATTGCAAAAATACTTTCCCAAACACTCCCCTTTTTTCTGTTATTCAAATAAACAGATAGTTCTCCCACCATAACACGTCATTTGTTGAACTGATTTTGATTTGTCAAGCTGCTCAAACAGTAATGATTTGATAGTGGCAAAAACATTTTTAAGACTTTTTTATGAAAATCAACCAAATTGCTCACTTAAAGTTGTCTCTTCATATTAAGCTGGGATAGTTAAACTATTTTAACATCCATAATTAACCAGCATAACCTTGTTTGTAGTAGGTGAGACGGATCCACTTTATATTAGTTGTCTAACTACTTTGTACTTAAGCATTTGATACAAAGTACTTATTATGTACAGATGTGTTATTGCATTGTACTTACATTTAAAGTACCTGCATTTAATTACATCTGTAGTTGCACTGTTAACCTTAACCCTTACACACCCTAGTCCTTACCCTAAACCATAACCCTACCCATACCATAACCACATTAGCAGCAAAGGTAAGAATTTTGCAGAATAACATGTAGATACACAATAAATACATTTTATGTACTTTAATGTTAGTACATAGTAGACACATACGTGGTATATAGCAGTACGTGCAATCATACTAGCTGTTCTGAAAGCAATTAGCAAGTTTTGGGGTATGACCGTTCAAACACCTTTCACAAGAGATGCTGGATCACCAAATTACTGATGTACTGAATGCACTCAGGAAATCCCTCCTACAATATGGGTGGACTGGACAGGAATTTTGGTATCGGTATTCTCCGAAACCTTTAGATCAAATACTCTACTGCGGAGGGCAGAGAGCATGTGATTGCCCGTGGAATGCTTCTGCCAGGAGTGAAGCCATTTGAAAGACGGCTGGGCAGGGGATTTGCCTGTATTGCTAATCTCTATTTGGCAAGCCAGCCGGTAGACATTACATGAAAAAGACTATTGAAAATAGATTAATGAGAGGGCAATAAAGAGCAAGTATGAGAGAGAGAGAGAGAGAGAGAGAGAGAGAGAGAGAGAGAATGAAAATGATTCATCAATTGTCTCGCTCTACATCAGAGAGTAATTGCACTTGGAACTCTTGAACCCTTGGCAAGGGCAAAGTTTGGACAACATAAATCTACATTGTGTAACTGCACTAGCGCGAATAGACCTTAAGACATGTATACACTCATAAGGCCCCATAGACATAGAGAGTCATATTTTCTTTACTTGAACCCCTTGTGATATGGGATTTGCACTGCAGATGTTGCTGCCGTATTCATTTAATATCTATTCATCATTAGTGGATCACATTATGATGAATGATGTCAATTGCTTTGTTTGCACTGACTTCCCCAATTGTTCCTTTTCGAATTTGTTGTTTTATAAGCTTCCACATACTTTCGGTCAATGACGATTCAAAAGATACAAGTGCGGGCACATGATTTTCCCACTCCAGTTCCAACCTGTCCACATACATTGAATGTATAGTCACTCTAGAAAGATTATTATTTTTTCCATGCTTGTTTTGTTTAAAAAAAAACTATTCAGAGTTTGAATTACTTAATCGCCTGCATTGACATACAATAAAAGATAGATTAGCACTTTACTGTGCTGCTGTCAGTCTGTGCAGGTACATGCATATAATGCATAGCAGTACAGTGAAAAGGTAAATCTTTGTCCCACAATCCTAGCCTAGAATTAATGACAGTATCGGTTGGAATGCTGATGGCAAAAGCATGCACTGTGCCCGGGCTTGAAACCGAGAGTAAATATTAGGACACGCGATTCCAAATAAGCAGGAAACATCACAAGTCGGGAGGGAATCTATGGGTATAGAGGTACTTGACTGGGTTCTTGCGCTCGAGTGTGTACGTGTGTTTGTGTGTTAAAGGCGGAGAGCCTCTCTGACATCAAGGTGTGTTCATTTAGCTCGGGGCAGTTGCCGATTGAAGGAGTTTTCCCTGGTGAATGGATCCTGGGATGATTAGTTGAGTGTCAGGGCTCAACATGGAGAGCATTATGAAGGTAAAAGGCATCTTTTATAATGAATGGTTGAACCTGAATGGCTTCCATGCCTTCCAAAGTGAGATGGGCTTCACATCCTCTGCCTGGATCTAATCATGGTTTAGAGCCAGAGATGATGCCCTTTACTTGCAATAAATATGTCATCTTCTCGCTTTATTCCTTTAAGGAATATTTCACCTAAAAATTAAGAACCTGTGATTATTACTCACCCAGTCATTGAGTTGAACTCGAAAACCGGATACGCCTGTTTTGTGATCCCATATTCTGATCCGTAGGCCAGTATTTTGGACACTTTTTTTTTTTCATAGGATGAAAATAAAAGCAGACTGGGGCTGTCAAGCTCCAGTATGACAAAAAAATAAATACAATTCAGCAAAAAATGATAAAATAGCATAAAAGTTGTCCATATGTCTTTATATTAGAAATATTCTAAAGCCATAAGATACTGTAGCTTTGTGTGAGAAATAGCAAAAATGAACGTTATTCATGGAAAATCTGGCATCCTCCCTAGATCTCCTTAGTATGTTCATGAGCAAAGTAGCAATGTCCAATACATGAATAAACTATTTGTTTGAGTCGGATCTTGAATGAATCTGAAATATTCTTCAACACATCTGGCTGATTTGGATCTCAAGTTGAACTCACAGACTCGCTTTTGTAAACAGCCCACTGGAGTGGATGATTATCAGTGAATAACAGCTTATATTTTGGTCTGTTTCTCACACAAAGCTATTGTATTACTTGAGAAGACTTAAAATAACAACATGATAACACAGGAAGTCAGCTTGTTTTTACAGAGAGTTCTGACACCCTAGGATCAGCCATATTTTGCAGACTCATTGACAAGCAGCATCTCCTTTCAGACATGTTTGAATTGGCTCCATCGTGTTTACCTTCCCCTATGGTGCGACCAGAAGTGCTAGCATCAGCAGAGTGGGATACCCGGGTTCAGATCGAGTGTTGAAACCAGGAAGTAATCACGTTCGCATAATCAGTGACAAGTGTGATTCACTTGTCAGTTTACAGTACAGTTTATAAAACATGCATTCCTCCTCACTGTATTACATCCAGTACAGCTGAAAACTACTCTCTTCACAACTCACTTTGGGCACCCCTCCTTAGACAATACACCTGGAAAATGGAGCTCACATGTGCGCATATGCCCATCAACACTTACCAATTCGGCCATTGGGGGCAGTGTTTCTTGGTTCGTAAGCAGAGGCGAAAATTAGCTAAAGAAAAGTCAACCTACAGTTTCCGTTTTCACTGTGAGATCTGTCTGAAAATATAGCCAATGACTTTGGACCACTTTTAAGATACTTTACTGGTGCTATTTTTTAAATTAGAGCTTGTCATCCCCATTCTTCTTATATGGAAAGATTTGCTGGGATATTCTACAAAAATTTAGCATTCATGGTCTGTGGAAGAAAGAAAGTCTTCCAAAGAAAGGTTTGGAATGACATTAAGGTGAGCAAATGATTACACAATTTACATTTTTGGGTGAACTATCCTCTTAACTTTCAGAACAGCTGGTCCCTTTCGCTCTCTCTCTCATTCTTTCATCTCTTCTTCACCATGCCCAAGCTCAAGCAAGATGGATAGTCTCTTCCTCCTTTTTTCTGCTACAATATCTTGAGTTAAATCAAGATGGATCACCATATTTGTCATCAGTTCCAGCTTTGTTATGCTGGTGAAAAAATGAAGACAAATGCTTCAAATGCTGGGTTGGTATGTTGTCTTTGTTTCGACAGCACAACCCCTTACATCTTCATTCATATCTAGCCAGAGTCTAAATGTGTCTCTAAGCACATATACATTTCAGTCACTTGATTGAATGTATATTTTTTTATTTTCTTAAATTGTATTTTATCTTCATAATTTTGATCTAAAATCTTATCTTGAAATAGTTTTTTTCTCTCAAAAATAAATAGTGCCCAAGTATGTATTCTTTACAAGACAAAAAAAGACCAGATAATAAAGGGAAATCCCAGCACAAATACATTGCAAGTCATTGAATACTGTTTAAAAAGGATCCCAGGATGTGGGTTAAGAGGATGTAAAGATTTTGCAGAGCTGTGATCTAAGCAAAAGGTGGCTCCTTTATAGAAGCTAAAATATAGGATAGTTTTGTTTACCATTTTTTAATCATTAACTAATTCCTATACTTCCATTTATGTTATTTGGTAGTTTTGATGACTTTACAATTATTATAAAAATGTTGAAAATAGCAATAATAAAGACTAAGTATGATTGTCCAAACTTTTGACTGGCAAAATGCACCAGTAGGGTTAATGTAAGTATGTTTCAAGTTGAATGCTGTGTTTGGGTTTCATTTCCAAACATTTGGCTGAGCTCTTACTGAAAAAGACTTTACCGTTGACCACTTACAGTGTCTCCAAATATAGACAAATACTGAACTGGAATGCAAATTATAATTATTACAGTCCAAGCAGAATGGAGGAATGTATGGGTGAGCCAGAAGGTGAAACCGAGGTGAAGTCAAAGGGTTGTGAAAGTTGTGGATACTTTAGAACATTAAATGGATTTCCTGCCCAAGTTCAGCTGATACAGTTCAGCCCTTAAAAACTATCATATCTCTCTCAGTCTCTTGCTCTCTCTCGGGGTCTACTGAGCTACAATCCGAGCTTAATAAGTGCCAGTTCACAGCTCTCAGTCTAGAGTTAGGTCTCCCTCCAGATTTACCCACGGAGTTGTTTTAGCAGCCCAGGTGGAGGTTTAACACATTATAGTGCCATAATAAAGGACTGTAAATCGGGGCTCTGTCAGGCCTGGGTATGATATATGCAGCCTATGAATGGGGTCAGCTGCCCAAGACATGATAGACTGCTCTTGCTGTCAAAACCCAACTCTGCTCAAATGAACAGAGGAGTGATCGCTCTGTTAATGTATAAATCAAAGCACACGCAGGGGACCTTCGCTTGCGATAACAATTTAATGTGATAGATGAGTGGGGGGATGGCATGTCCTTTAATTATAATATGAAACGGTAAGTACATGGCTGGTTAATGATATGTCAAAATGTTTTTGTACTAGTGGGGAGGAATCAACACTGATTCCCGATGGGTGAGCCATAATCAGACCATTCTCATGTACGTCAGACAAGACTCTTCTGTAAGCACTCATAATCAGTTATAATGAGCTTGACTACTGCCATTTGCTCTCAGTCTGCCCTAAATACATGGAATTACCTCATCCGGGACCAAACTATATGGAAGCAATTAACGATCGAGGAGAACACTGGTTAACTTTTGAAATCACTTGTGCTTTCGGAGGTGGAAGATTGATGGATGTAAATGTACATGTGTATACATTTAATTTTGCCCTAATCAAATGGAATCTGATGTTTTTCTTGCCTTTCAAAATTTTTTATAAAAATGGATGTAGATTCCAAGCCTGTATCATTTATTTATCTGTACGGTGCTGAGTGCTGTTCAGGAGATTGTCAGAGACTGCTGTAAGAAAATAATCTCTTGAAGAAAAATTCATTCTTATAGTTTCTGCATTTGTAGGTGCACTACTGTTGTAAAAGTTTTCTAGAAGGTTAGAGGTAATGACTGCAGACAGAAGGTCAGCCAAAGACTAGCATTCCTGTCCAGTGACAATTCTACAGAACAATGAAATGTTAGTGAATTACATCAGCCATGTGACTTGCACTTATGGCATGATTTTCATATTTCATAATAGTTAGATATTTAATCATTCAGGGAGAACGCTAATGCATTTATTGGATAATTTTTTGTAAATTAATTGCAGACCTATTGTTCATTCTAATGATAATTCAAGAAGAAAACTAACCGTTATAAACCAATTAATTCAATTAGTTGCAAATCTGTTGTAAATCTGTTGAACAGAAAATCTGTATCTAATCAAAATTGAAGGGAAAACTAGGACAACAACCTTAAAACCCCCACAAAATCGCATGACAAGCACAGTTGTCTGTCTTGTGTTAACGTATTTCTGATTGAAACTGTACGTTTGGGCAGGACATATCAAAGGGCTCATCCCTCACTTTTTGAATAACCAATAGGCTTTAGTTACGTCAAAGCTATGCACTTCCTGTGGTGGTATTAGGGGGAGGAACTGTCTCATTCAAGGAAGCAATTTATTGGCCAAGCCTGTGTAGTGCAAGATGTGTCATCAATATTTTTTTTATGGTTTTATAAAGTTATTTTGTCAACTTCTAGGAATACGCTATCATATATATGACTTCAAAGCTAACAGACAGACTTAAAGCCACAACATTTTTTTTTTTTTTTTCGTTTTTTAAATGTACAGGGTGTTGTATTACCCTAGGCTATGCTAGTTGAACATGACAATTAAAACTGGACTTTGCACTTTAGCAGCAAAATATTTTTAAAATTCTTTGAAACCACATTCATCTTTCGGAAAATGGGAGGCGGGAACAAAAGGCTACAGTAGATCACAAGGCTGTGGAATTTAATATAGCGCATTTACAAGAGCTCTCCTCTACCAGATTATCAGAAGCCCACCCAGTGGTAAACTAGATTAAAGAATCAACTGCACAAATCCATACCAGAATGTGTTGACATGAGAAGATGTACAGCTGATCACGCTCCCGCTAAACTTAGGTCAGATTCAAGAGCAGTTCATTTGTTTCACTACAATGGACTAAGTATATGTGTAAAGAGTGGAAAATAATTGAATCCTGTTTAAGACCACATGATCTATGTATGTTATTTTTGAAGCCGTCTAAATGCTAGTGTACTTCTAAAGGTTGAGCAAACGAACCTTTAGCAGACATACGCAATTAAAAATAACAGTTTTTCTGTTCCGGGAAAACATACAAAAAATATTGATGACTCATCCTGCTCTACACAGATTTAAGGCCAATCAAATGCTCTCTAGAGTGAGAAAGTCCCTCCCCTTAATACCACCTGCAACTGACTAGCAAGTAGGATGTTGCTGATGTAACTAAAGCTTAAGGGCTACTAAAAAAAGGGACAAGCCCTTCTATATGTTGCACCCAAACTTATAGTTTCAGGCAATCTGGGCTCATAAAATCACATTGGTATACCTACATATTAGCTAAATTATTTTACATGCCTAGTTATACTTATCACAACAGCTTCCTGGTGAAATGAACACTAGAGATGCTACAACAACAATGACTTGTATTTAGTTTCACACAATTCATGAGTAAAACATTAGATGTGCTATCTTATGACATCTAAACACTTTTACTATAGCGCATGACTTTCAAGGCTTTACATTTAACCGTTACATTTCATAACCAACTCGATTTTCAAGCTTGTTTGAATGCAGTTAATTTATGCGGTAATTCAACTGATAGAGAGTTGCACTTGGAACGTAAAGATCTTAAAGTGTCATAGAAGCACTACAAAATGACATGGTTGCTTCAGCAATTGTGTTTATCTTCTCACATTCGTTTTTTATGACACTGTTGGTTAGGTTTAGGTTAAGGGAAGGTAGGTAGGTAGGTAGGTTGGTTTTGCTTAATAGAGTATTAACCATTTAACATTTAACTCACTTTTAGGGCCACACAGTGGACATTTCACCTCGGAACTGCTGTGATACGTGTAAGGAACCATGTAATATTATTTTACAAAAATGTCAAAAAAGTTACATAATTTCCATGAGATCAGGCTGACATCAGCACAGGAAAGAAAACTTTGCTCATCAAGCAATTTCATGGGACCTTTAAGAATAGGTGAAGTTGGGAAATGCAGGGAGTCTCTCAGTGCAGCTGGCCCTGTCAATTACTCTCGGCAATCACAGGGTGCAGCATAAGCCAAATGTGATTAAGTTCAATCCCATTCTAATAAAGGCTCACAAATGGAACATATGTGGCACACGTTGGCAGAGGCCCCAGTCAAACAGTGCCTATTTGAAATGTTCCCAAGTTCCCTCCACTTTCACCAACCTCAGCCCTACCCCTTAGAGTTTGATTATGCTAGTGTTTGTTGACTCCATTATTTAGAGTAAAAGGCTATTCTCTCTCACCTCCATGGCAGTTACACTGACTTGTGTTGACTTTTCCCAAAGTGCTTAACACCCCACCTGTTCTTTCTGTAAAATTCCATTACATCTTAGTCTATTCAGGTCAATGCTTACCCATTTGAAACCTATTCTAGGTTGTTACGTTTGAGTTAATAAATCATACAACTGCCAACAGCTTGTTTCTTGGAATTACATCATATTGTTATGCAGTTGAATTCATCCAAGCAACATTTTGAAAAGGGATAGTTCACCAAAAATGAAAATTTTGTAAACATTTATTCACCATTATTTTGTTCCAAACCCACAAAACATACTTTCTTCCATGGACCACAAAGGGAGATGTTTGGCTGAATGAAAGCCTTAGTCACCATTCCCTATCATTTCATCGTTCTTTTTTTCTTCCATACAATGCAAGTGAATGGTGAATAAGACTGAGGCCTCTGCTTCACTTTTATGTTACTATCTCCTTTTTTTATCCCATTTTTATCCCAATTTGGAATGCCCAATTCCCACTACTTAGTAGGTCCTCGTGGTGGTGTTGTTACTCACCTCAATCCAGGTGGAGGCTCATGCTACTCTCCTTGATCCACGCACATCTTACCAAAGAACAACTAATCGTGACCACGAGGTTACCCCATGTGACTCTACCCTCCCTAGCAACCGGGCCAGTTTGGTTGCTTAGGAGACCTTGCTAGAATCACTCAGCACACCTTGTATTCAAACTCACAACTCCAGGGGTGGTAGTCAGCGTCAATACTCGCTGAGTTACCCAGGCCCCTTACTACTATCTCCTTTTATGTTCCACAGGTTTGCAACTACATGACCATTTGTTTCAAATGTATTTTAATGTGTTTTTACTCTTATCTCACATATGTTAAATTAATCTGGAGAATTTTTAACATAACTGGACCTTAATGTAATTGTTGCCTCTTAACACACAGCACAATTTATCTAAATTCCACAAAAAAGCAAATCCGATTTGCTTTCAACACATTCATTTTGGCAATTTTAGAAATTTTATAAAACTGTGGATGCTAGAGCTTGATTAGAGATCAGTTGTCTCAAGATTCTTCAGCCTGGTTGTTCATTCCTTACAAATCCTTGGCCACTTTTGATGCCCCAGCCTCTCTAAATGAAAGAATGGTAATGGATGGGAATGCTTGCATCAACCCTCTCCATGGCAACATGCCTGAAGCCTGTTCTGAAATGCCTGGGGGCACAATGGTGACAAAACATTATTTAACCTAGCACACTGCTCCAGCTATTTACAAAAGGGTTGGAGGGTGGGGTGAAACCAGCTTCACAAAAGTCCATTTACAGTACGGGTCAGTACATCTCAATACCTTTACAAATCCAGTCAAATTCTTTGTGGCCCCCAATCACCCCCCCCCCCCCCCCCCCCTTCTTTGTGTCCCCCCAACACACACTGACAATGAGCATCTAGCCCATGCGACACACAAAAGGGTGATTTGCGGTTTATGGTCTCCGATGACATCAACCCTACAGATTTCGACTCCTCTCCATTAAACTGCTCTTTCATTTGCTCTATCACACCGCCATTCCTCTCCATTAAACCTCTCATTTTCTTCATCTGTCATGCAGGTCATTTCAAGTGTGAAGCAATCTAGGAGCACGAGTTTCCGCAACTTGCCTTTAACAATAATTAGTTCCTCTGTACAATGGAACAGTCAGCCTTTTTCCGAGCGCCAAAAGGATTCTGCTGTTAAGGAGACATTAGCAGCCATAACAAAAGGGGGGGTCCTGGCCTTTAGAGCCGTCCGCCTCACATTAGCTCATAGCCCCGCTTCCGTTTCAGGCTGGCTTTGTATCAGGACACAGCGATGGGAGAAATCACCCTGTGAGTTTGAGCTGCATGTATTTTGCTCCCATCTTACCCTAATCCTGCTTTTACAGGGGTCAAAATGAGGTCAATCCTCAGAGCATCCACACAGGATACAATGCTGGGATTTGTAAACACATCTAAAGATGGGAAATCTCACACATATTTGAGTGGAGAAAAGAAGAAAAGTATTAGTTTTAAAGTAAAAGACAAGACAATGAGGGAAAACTTGAAGAACTGAGATAAAAGAGCTTAAAATCAACAGGTCATAGATCAAAAACTGTTCCTGTATCTCTCAATTTGAGTTATGCCATGAACAATTCATCTAAATTAAATTATGAAATATGATTTAAAATTCCCAAAATTGATGAGACAATAGAACTGATCTTGAATTACAAAGGAAACAAATGATCAGAAATAATAAATCAAATATGTAATTGTGGTTTGGCTTCCCCAGTTTCAGTGTAATCAGGTTAAAAGTGAAGAAATAACATTCCTGATCTCCTGAACTGAATTGCATTTAATCTGACACAATACTGTTCAAGCCCAATCAAATCTATTTATTTTGGTGATATAATATTTTTAGATGGAGGTGAGCTTTCAGCACCCCCATATTTAGGCATACCGCAGTACGTTCGCTTACATTTTAAGTGATAAAATATGTAATAAATATGTAACAATATGTAATAAATTAGATAAAATTGTTTTATAGCCAGGCACACCCTCAAAAACATCTGGTTTTGTTAGGAACGCACAGTATTGGTGACCATATCAGTATTCGCTAATACTATCTTTTTTAAACAAATATTTTTATTGGTCAAAATGGGCAAATACTAGAAGCAGATCAGGATATCTTTTATTCCATATCAGGACTTTTGTTCCAATCTGAACATAATACACTTTTTCTATTCCAGGTTGCAGTTAAATAGTTATCCATATTTTATATTGTGCATTAAAAGGATTTATGCTTTCAATTAAAAAATTAGGAATTGTATATTGAAGCTTTGAGGACTGCTTACATTTTTTTTTAAAGAAACATCTTAAAGGAATGGTTCATGAAAATTCTCTCATTATTTACTCACCTTCATGCCATCCCAGATTTGTACTACAGAGTACAAATTTTAGAACAATATCTCAGCTCTGTAGGTTCATATTTTTGCAAGTGAATGTTGACCAAAATTTTGAAGCTCCAAAAAGCACATATGGGCAGCTTAAAAGAAGTCTAGATGACTCCAGTGGTTTGATCTATGTTTTTGAAGTGATCAAATTGCTTTTGGGTGGGAATAGACCAAAATATAACTCTTATTTCACTGCACATCTTGCCAGTGCAAGATGATTTCAAGCTCGATTACACTTCCTAGTGCTTGACACATGCACATAGCTTTTGAAAGAGTAATCAAGCATGAAATCATGATCGCCTAGGAGACTGCTGATGTCAAGATTTATAGTGAAAGGGGGCCTGGGTAGCTCAGCGAGTAAAAACGCTGACTACCACCCCTGGAGTAACGAGTTCAAATACAGGGCATACTGAGTGGCTCCAGCCAGGTCTCCTTAGCAACCAAATTGGCCTGGTTACTAGGGAGGGTAGAGTCACATGGGGAAACCTCCTCATGGTCACTATAATGTGGTTCGCTTTCGGTGGGGCGCATGGTGAGTTGTGCGGGGATGCCACAGGGAATAGCTTGAAGCCTCCACACGCCCTGTCTCCATGGTAATGAGCTCAACAAGCCACGTGATAAGATGCGCGGATTGACGTTCTCAGACGTGGAGGCAACTGAGATTCGTCCTCCGCACACCTGGTTTGAGGCCAGTCACTATGCCACCATGAGGACCTAGAGCACATTGAGAATTGGGCATGCCAAATTGGGGAGAAAAAGGGGAGAAAATAAAAAAAAAATATTTGTGAAAAATGATGAGACATGGCGGCGGAGATAAGAAATTGATTAAATAACTGGTACCCTGGACCTACATAGCTGAGATATTCTTCTCAAAATCTTTGTTTGTGTTCTGCAGAAGAAAGAAAGTCATACAAATCTGGAACAGTATGTGGGTGAGTAAATAATGAGAGAATTACATTTTTTGGGTCAGCTACCCCTTTAAGAGAATGTGAGCGGTGTTGCCTGGGTGACTATCTGTTTTGGTCTTAATATATTCACTTGCATCAACAAGTCTGTGCTTAGTGGCACACACTTTCATCTCCTTTTAGGAAAACCCTAGCACTCGTTTGAAGATGTGTGTGACAGGTATGGCTTCTGGCTGAGAGTAGGGAACTCTTAAGTTCTCAGTTCAAAACCCCTCCATGTTTACCATCCTCTTAAAATGGGGTACCCAGTCATGTGTCTTCTCACTCAACAGGCAAGAGTCGCTGGTGTTGTTGATAGAGCAGAGAGGATTTTTGACACAGAGACGTCAGGGGCGACTAACGCCCCTAAACCCCCACCTCCAGCCGCATGGATAGGGCACACCATTGAAAGAGGCATCCTTGAGTCTGTCAACAGACCTAGCTGTGGGTGCTGAGGTTCCACTCGCACCTGCACAGGACTGCTATTTCCTCTCTTTACACAATATCTGGCCTGACAAATACTTATTCATATGGACACATGCATAGAGACATCCTCATCCCAGTCTGACATCATGTCTGACTTTGGTGTGTTTTTTAAAATACTTATTGTCCTATGGGTTGATTTTTATAAAAACAAACAGATTTCAATAGTTTTCTTTTTGTTATCTGAAGGTCACTGAAATTTTTTTCCAGACCTTCATCATTTATTTACTTATTTATTTTTCCAAATGCCTTAAGGCCTTTGCACATTTGCTCAAAACCCTTAAACGTGACGAAATTAAAACACTCCAAGAATATATCAAATGCAAGCAATAAAACACAGATCTCACCCAACAAAACCCATCTTCTGGCCCAATATTAGATACCTTAAAACTGCCAATGACAGCTTATAACAACTATTAACAATAGCACAGTAATAACGTTATTTTGGTATATCTGCATTGCACTGCAAGTCACAGCAACAGTATTAATATTTGGCGAAGAAAATGTAACAAAGTTACATAAAGTTTTTAATAAAAAAAGGTGATGCAAACATTCCTCTATATATTTTATTAGAGATACACTGTAGTTAAAGTGTAAGAGAACTCGCGTGAGATTAAATGCAAAGGCATAAAAATGCAGCAATATGGATTAAATTATGAAGACAATACAAATAAGATCAGATCATTTTAAAGGGGATGAAAGGCAGTGATGCAACAATCTAATTTGATGCAAATGAAATCCAATTCCTCACTGCTGGTTCAGGATTTCTTTCTTCAGCGTTTAATGTTGTTGGACAAAACAGCTTTCTGTTTTTTAGCTCCAGCTGTTGCGCTGTATTTGGTAACTGCAACGGTTTCTGACACGTAATCCAAAACTCATTTTTAATGTTCATGTAATGAACATTTCATCACCCAGTGAAGCAAAAAAATTGACACTCGCAGTAAATAAAAGCCTTGCTTTGTCAGTGCACGATTCAGTGCGCATGTTCGCTCCAGGTGTGAATGGTCTGTTAGGAATCCATTGTTTCAAATCAAAATGTTAATCACGGCAAAAATTCACATTTGGTGTGCCTTTATAAGTACAGATTTCACTATTTTTGCTTTGTCCCAAATACAGACTTTCAATATAAATCTATGAAAATCCATTCTAAAAACATAGATTATAGCATTTAAATAAATGATGGTCTAAACAAGGAATTAAATAGACATGATCCATTTCAATATTTATTTTGTGAAAATGTTTTTTGTTAACCAAGTCAACAAAGTGTCAGCAAAGAGCATGCTTGGAAAAAAAATTACATAAATTAGCTTTGAAATTAGTCTTATCAAAGGAGTCAACCTTTTATTTCAAAAATATTAAAAATGTCATTGCCATCACTGTCATTTCCACCACATAACACTACACAGAATTTGAGATGTAATGGAAGTGACACTTCAGGGAAAAATTTTTATGACTTTCAGAAAAAAATACATACATTTTCTGCAATGCATATACATACACTGTTGGGCATTGTTAGTAGACAAATTAAAAACAAATTAGGGTGTGAAAAATTTATTAACGAGACTTTACTTTCTAAAAGTCCACATATATATATATATATATATATATATATATATATATATATATATATATATATATATATATATATATATATATATACTGTATATGCAACCACCAGCTATCATCACATAAATTTAAATATGCACATTTAACTGTCATTCTTTTCTGGGAAAATGGACCATAAATACTGATAAGTAATCTTTTCAGAGATATATATATATATATATATATATATATATATATGTATATATATAATTTGTCCAATTATATGATGTCTACAATGAGAATACAAAGACTAAAGTTATACGTTTACGTTAAATAATTAAAATATATAAACGTGCTAGATTTCCGCTGCTAAATCAAGGCATAAATGTGTCATCACAATCTGTGAAAATGGTCCACTGGCTGTCTAAAAGGATGAGCCCTTTCGATACATCTCACTCAAACTTCCTGTGTCAATAGGCAAAATGACAAATCTGAAAAGAAACCTGCAATTGTTAAGTCATTTCATGGGGTTTTTAGGACTTTATTTACATTCTTTATCAGTTTCTTAGACTCATGAGCCAAGTAATAGAGATTTAGAATAATACCTCTAATCTTTGTTGAAAGGCTCAACTCCTGTTGGGAGTGCAGTGTGTAATGAGCTACTGTAGCTGCTACTATCTGAAAGTTGGACTTGACTTGAAATCTGATGTATGAGCAGGACGCTTCTTTCTCAGTGGTCTCTCTTTTTACAAATTACTCTCTGTTACAGGATTTTCCTCGGCATGTATGAAAACACCATCATTGTTCTTGGCCCAAGTGCTGTCTTGGCATGAAAAATCCATATGAGTCTATGACAACTGCTTGGCCAGTTTACAATGCAGATCTGCTCTGTATACAAAATGTGGACTTTTATAATTAAAATCCTCTCAAAAAATATGTGCTAATCACACCCACACTGATTTCTGGCAGAGGAGAATACAGCTGTAAACAAACCAAGAGACTGTAAAACCTCTAAAGCTCTAATGAAGCAATGATTGCGCCTCTGTTTAACAGGCCGCCCTGACTGGTGGTGCATTGTCTGTTTTCTTACCCCGAGTTCCTGCTCTCACAATCTCTGTCGACATGGCTAACATGTGCTCGCCGGGTGGTGCTCATGACCTTAAAGTGTTAAAACAGAACTAATGCCAAGATGCTTGTCTTAACACTAACCCCTGAAAATCCCTTTCTGCTCCGGTCATACCATGAGAACCAATTACATGAGAAATTTGAAAGTAATTAGGATAGAGCCAGAATTAAGCCTGAATTGTTTTCTTTTCGTCTATTAGAACAGAATGCTTCATTCCACATCTACATCACCTTCTCTGTTGTTGTAAAACTTGAATAAAACAAGAGTCTTACTGGCCTATGAGTAATGGACAGTTAAGCACTGGAAAGAGTGGAGCCCATTGTGCCAAGCACTAAGGCACTACATTGCTGTTTATTAGGGTATGGGTGTCCAAACAAACACTTTCCCAGGGATTTTGAGTTTAAGAGAGCAGTCCTTGTGTCTTTAATCGGAGCAATGACAAGTGTTAGATGATTTATACCAGTGTCATGTGTAATTGTGCTAAATTGTTATTTGTTCAAGACCAGTACCTTAAACTGATGACAACTATGCTAAAACTTAGGAAATAACTGTTAAGAGACAATCGGCCAGTGTTGTTCTGTTTTTGCAATCAATCTTGCTCAATATGGCATGGAAGTGAAGGTAACTTGGAACGAAGAAGAAAAGGAGTCTCGCAGGTTTAAATGGTAAAGATTTTTAATTAGTTTATAAATATTTCTTTTTTAATTCAGCATACAAAAATGACAGTATGTACATCCACAGATAAGTGGTTCACGGCGTAATGGGTGACCCACATACTCTGTTCACATGCTTAGAGGTTTTGGCATATGAATGCCTGCAATTTCTTTTACATTGGGTAAAAATTTAACAAGGCACAACACATGTAATCCAATAGTCCTTGCAGATATATGTGGGATAAATGCAGGTGTTATCCCTCTAAAGGATTAGAACTGAAGTATAAGAACCAAGAGATGGAAGCCATTTCACAGTTCCTCATCCAAGAGCTGTATTTGAAGTTCCCTTTGCATGGGCAGCACTTTCTATATGTTTTCAGTCTTTTAAAAAGTCTTGACTTGTAAAAAGAAGAGTACCATCTGAGATTGAGGTCTGTATCCTTTAGAACTCGGAATGTGAAATCCTTTGGAACTTCGACCGATTCCAAAGAATAGTTCTAAGAAGAATGCTGAAAATCAATTTCTTGACAAAACAGGGAAAATGTACCTTTCAAAAAAGAGACCCAGGTACTGTGTAAGAAAATAAACTTTAAGATCCAGATAAAGCATATGATTTCATGTTAAAAGAAAAATCGAGGAACACCCCTCTTGAGGACGGTGAAACCAATAACTGGGCATTTTCATGGAAATCGTATTCATTTGTGCTGTGAAATATGAAGCCCAGAGTTGATGTTTCTTAATAAATCTTCATAAAGCCAATAATAAACAATTTCTTGTCAAAATTATACAAGTTGGAAATGCATAAGACAAAAGTAAGCCTTGTTTGTAACATAGTGCTTTAGTTATCTGTGGCCAGAGAAGTTACGTGGACAAAAGTTATGCTCCAAACAAATCTAGAACACACTCAAGTCTTGGAATTTTCAGCTTGTTATAGTCCAGTTAAAATGAGTAGAGAGAATTCCAGATCTTCAGATGAGTTGATTCTAGATCTTTTTAGTTGAAGTTTAGTTTATTTCAGAATAGGCGCAAAGTGACTGGATCTCTGTAGTTCTTGCCTTTGAATGCAGAGATGGAGAACCGACTCATTTGCACACATATCTCTCCACAGTTCTCTCGCACTTCTTGCATGTGACATAGCAGCACCAATGGTATTTGCAATGGCAGCGTTCCACGACTCTCTCTGTGTAGGGGTTGTAGCCTCTGCCACAGCACATCAGATCACAGCTGTCGCTGCCGATGGAGGTCTTATTGCATTGCCTGCATTAGAAAGAACAAAAGGTGGAGATTATAAGAGAAGCTAAAAATCCTTTTCATCTGGTTTTCCAGTAATAATATCTAAACATCCTTAAAACAAGATGCATTTATTTAAGAGGCAAAATTACGTAAGATATTACGTCTTGTTTTCAGAGAAATTGAACAGAATATTGTGAGATTTATATCTGAAGAATATTTCAACATATGCTTTATTAAAGTCATGTTGGAATTACTGTAATTACGAGATGGCAACTCATCTGAGTTTTACTTGGAGCTGTTCCCGTCCTGGGACTTTATTTATTTGTTTCTGTGGCAACACTTAATAAAATCACTACATGAATTCACATCTATATGTTGTTAAATGTTTAAGAATAAAGAAAGCACTCCAGGTAACACTGACTATAATAAAAATGGCATATCAAACATAAATGTGTTCACTACTTTTAAACGCTACCATACTGGTTCTTTTTACATGACGTCATGACTGTCAAGTCGGAGCTTTCATAGAAACGTCACGGTTACTGTTGTAACCTCCGTTCCCCGAGGGAGGGAACGAGATGTTGTGTCAAATGAAGTGACACAAGAGGTCTTCCTTTGGAGCCCTTGTGTCACTTCACTGGTGACAGAAAGGGAACTGGTATTTATGAGTTCTACAAAGACATGAGAGCTTTTACAAGTCAGAATCTCGTGATTACGGTAATTCCAACAAGATGTGAACACATCGATAGTCTTATGCCAACTTGTAATAATTCGTACAAGATGGCAAAATCATAAGCTATCATACAACTTGGCTCAAAAGGAATGATACAACTTTTACACCAACCAATTATCAAACAGAATTTCAAATCAATACAATACAGCCAGCAAATTTCAGCTAGCCTCCTATTCAACACTCTATTGTAATAACATAATCATCTGTGAATAAATTTGGTTACTCATTCCATATTTATTTATGCAGTGTAAATGAATAATATGTCAATAAACTGTAGTAGGCTTCCCTCGTCTCGTTCCAAAGGCCAATGTTTTCTTTCTTCCATGGTACATGAAAGTGAATTCCCTTTTAAAATCATAGTTAGGTTTTCGGTAAGGGGCTAGACATGGTTAGGTTTAGGTTTGTTTAGATTTGTTTATGTTTTTCTCAATGGGAGTAAATGTTGCAAGTTAATCTGTACGATTTCTAATGATTTCAACACCTTGTGCTATTATTACGACTTATCAAGAAACTAGCATGGCTATTTAGATATTTTACAGGAAAACATGTGGTACATGCTGTACCACCATAAAACCAAGACAAGACCATCCAAACGGCTTTGCTCATGAAACTTAAGGAACATGTCTTTAAAAATACACTTGCACAAATAGACACCCAAACTTTTCTCTGTGACCACAGGAACGATTACTGAACATAAGCCTCTTTTTAAACCATATGCAACCACCAAAGTAAACATTTAGCTCAGCCATATATTAAACCAAAAGCACTAAACCATCTTATAGCTGGTTTAAGAGCCAGTTGATTTGTAAAAAGTTTTTGGATTTAATCTACCAGGAGTGGATGCTGTAGAAGACTTAATTTACTGAAGCCTAAGGCATCTTAAGTAAGCAAAGAATAGCCCTGTCATAAATCACGCTCTATACACTAGGGGTCTGCCTCTGTGTAGCCCTCTCCGCGTAAGTGCATTGTTTTATAATTGTGTGGTGTTAATGGCCAGGGTGCTGAGAGACAGACAGTGGGGATGGTTGCAATGAGAAGGAGAGGAAGGTGAAGAATGCTGTTATTTAAAACGGGGACAAAGCTATTACTAAAGAAAAAGTCTCTCGCAGGTCAATGCTGAGAGGGCACAGAGTCAGGTCTCAATGAGTAGCATATGTTCCAATAGTGGGCTGCTCCAATCTCTAAAATTCCAATTCTGAATTGTAAGTTAACAGAATTCATAAAGAGTATTAGATCTTTTTATTTTTATATCAAAGTCTAAATTAAATAAGGTTTTTTTTTTTTAACAAGGCTTTAAATATCAATCCAACTTTCGCTCCAAACCTCCTAATATTTTTAAAAGTGATCTGGACTTCAAATCAGTTTTACAATTTAACGGCTGTGAGCAGAACTTCTCATTTTACCCTAAAGTGGAAACACATCTCGTAAATAGCTCTCTCTCATTCAGAGAAGACCACAGTGCTTGTTTCTTTAGTGATACTGATCATCTCTAAGCCTTTGGGATGTTATTCCATCTGAACTTCTAATGCACCAATTTCATTAATAGCCGTGTTGTGGCCCACAAAAGAGCATGGGGAACATTGTCAGCAATGTAACCAGATAAGAGAGAGCAGATATGGTCTATCTTGTCATTTAGTCTCTACTCGTCTCTCAACACCACATCAGATTGGAAGTTACCCCATCTCTGCAGCTCTATAGATAGGGTAACACTCATGACTCTTTATCTTAAAACTCTCCAAATCACAATGAAGGGGCAACGATAGCAGCTTCCTGACCCCTGTTTTAAGGCTTCATGGGTGAATCTCATGAAAACATGCCCATATCACATTTCACCCCACAATTAAAACAAAAAAAAGTATTAATATTTTAATATTATTATATTATTTTTGTGACAATTAAGCACATTTTGTCCCTAAATTCTCTTACGTCCAGATGTTTTACTTGTTATTAATTGCTACTTTTCTTAATGATGATTCTTATTAGATGATCATTACTGCAAAACATTCTATATTACTGTATTACAGTCTAAACAAATTTAATAAATGTTTTAATTAGACAATATAAAGGCAGAATAACAAATAGTTCTATGATGTAAAATACTTAACAATTTAAAATAATAAATCATTATGTTTTTCACATTACAGTAATGAAAATTGTATTTGTATTTATTTATTTTACATTACTGAAAGGAGAATTTGGGGGTAGTGTGCTTAAATGTCATAAAAATATTATCATAAGGGAAAATACGTTAATGTTCGTAAAATTGTCTTAATTTCCTTATTTAAGCGGCAGCTGTTGCTCAGGTGGTAGAGCGGGTCGGCCACTAATCGCAGGGTTGGCGGTTCGTTTCTGAGCCCACACGACTCCTTGGGCAAGACACTGAACCCCAAGTTGCTCCCAATGGCAGGCTAGCGCCTTGCATGGCAGCTCTGCCATCATTGGTGTATGAGTGTGTGTGTGAATGGGTTATTGGGACACAGTGTAAAGTGCTTTGGTTACCTCTAAGGCACTATATAAGTGCAGACCATTTACCATTTATGATTTTTTTAAGTGAAATATGCCGAAGTGGCATTTTCTTGGCAGGTTTTGTGAAATTCACCTTCATAGCGTGGTATCATTTTAACTGACCTTCTGCAGAACATGTGTCAAAACAAAGCCTAATTAATTTTGAGGACAATAGACATTGCAGTCACATGTTAAACAAGCAGGTACAGGGTTGAATTTGGTAGGTTAAACAGAGGTGCTTAGCACCCTTGCATTCCAGAGACCACCATGGTAGCAATAATTGTGACACACATTGACGTTCTCCAATGGTAACAAAACACACCAATACCTTGTGACCAAGTGTAAAGCATTAAATATAAGAACAGAAAGCATGTGTGAGTGGGCTTATCAGGGCTATAACTGAGGATGCACTCTGTGTGTTGAGTGCACCTGACATATAGCATGTCTTTAGGTTATCTTTCCACCGACTTCTAATAGCAATGCCGAAATTCTTTCAATGTTCAGGTGAAATCGAGAATATTGAGTGTTAGAATTATAATTATAAAATGGATATTGCCAAAATCTGATTGGATGAGTATTAGCCACATTCTAAACTGTTAGAATCTGTTACAATATACCCACACCTGTGACTGCAAATATATGTTTTCTATAGTTGCCTCGCAACTGTATAGAGCTGACAATCTATAACCATTTAATAAAAGAAATATGCCACAAAATGTTGTTGTGTTGTTAGGAACAATGTGAAGTGGACTGCACATACTTGTTGAAAATTCATATGAACCATGCAAATTAAATGTTGCCAAAAAGTCATATGAGCCAATAGTTCCATACTGTATAGCTAAACCAAGAGCATGTTAACAGGCAAAATATAACAAAAGCAAAATTTATTCTATTCTTATTATATCTACACCTGAGTCTCCACTGATAAAGCAATAGGAAATAAGCAGGAAGAATTCATTGTTGCGTTAATCTCTGTGTGCAGTGTTGGTATCAGCTGAGAGCTCTTAGCTCTGTGAATAGTAGCATTACTCACAGACAGACTCTGATAACAGTAAAGAGGACACAGTCACTTTGGACATGTCAGAGACACGTGTGAGTGTGTGCACACAAAGACTGGTCTCAGAGTCTCCCAGGTTTATTAGGCCATTTCAAAACAAAATGGTGCCAGCACAGGGTGAAGAAGGGAGCAAATGAAAGGAAGAGATTATGAAGCACCCATGTGTATAGAATGTGACAATGAATATCTCCTAAACAAGAATTCAAAGACGTTTATAAGGTATGAGTAGTAAACTTAGAGAGCTGGGCAATATATTAAATATTTGCAATATATTCACAATGAACTTAAAAATGAGGCCACATTTAGGCAGTTGTTACTGGACTTTGATCGTTGTCAAATGTTTAATGTTGAAAAAGTAATCAAGTCACAATTCATGTATTTGTGGATATCCCTACTACAAGCGACTGAATGGCTGGCACTATGGCATGAACGAACATAAAGTACAAAGCACACACTGTTCTTTGTTTTTACAACACTGCAATCATGAGTTTGTGAACTCACAAACTCATCAAATAAGATTTAAATAAATTATTGATTCATTTGTTAGTCTCACCTGTCCTGAGTTCCAAAAGATCCCATCTTGTCATTCTTCATACAGAAATCAGGTGAACTCTGCAGATAAACCAGCTCGTTCTCTCGGACTGGCCGGATGTCGATGTCTTTTGGGACGAGTTGCTTGCGTGTGCCCATGGGCCGATGGACCACCTTAGTGGCTGACAAGTACTTGGTCTTCAGGTCCATGGCGATATCTTTTAGGTCTTGTAAGCCTCTCCAACAGGTCCGAATGGAGCAAGAACCAGAAACACCGTGGCACTTGCACTTCATGACCAGAGCATCTCGCAAAGCCTATGTAGAGAGAAAACGGTGAAGTAAATTTGTATGAATAGAATATTAAAATGGCAATATGACAAGAGCTGAATGTAAAATAACATTTTTCAAAACCTAGTACAGTAAGTGTTCCTTTTGACCAAAATGAAGTCATGGACAAACATGCTGCACTGCCAGAAGAAATATTGTTAATGAAAGGGTGTTCACATTTGAGTCCTCTTAAAAAGAACCAGACTAAATACAGATTCACATCACCTTGTTTTTGTCCAATTTGTGAAAGTCAAAGACAACTTTTCATCATTAATTTTTTGAATCCAAAAATAAGATATTATTAAGGAATTATTATAGAAATATATTTTTTTATATTATTATTTATAATAATTATAAAACTGTTGAATATTTATGTACTAATTTACACTTCCATGCGACATAGCTTTGCGGTCCAGTTAAACCCTAAATCCTTTATTTTGGCAGAAGCTTTTATTCTGGTGGAACGCTAAAGGAAGAACAGAGCACATCGAGTAAGTGCAGCGAGCAGCATGTGCTGACTATTTATTTAATTAAATCACAGCCCAGTTTGAAAATAGCACTACGTTATATTGTGATTTAGATTTTATTTTTATTCATTTTTCAATTATGAATTTTATTTCTTTAAATTCAACTCAACTCAAACTCAATTTTTATTAAAAAAAATAATAATAATAATAATTATACAAATATATCAATGTGTCCTAACCAGGTGCACTGCAAAAAAACTTTATAGCATCAAGTAATTTATATGTCCTTACTGAAAGCGAAATATAAAGGGACAAAATCACAACCATTCAGAGAACATTTGATCTTTAATATACAGCTGTGGAGCTAGATTGTGGACCAATATACTGAAACCAACAGAGATTCAACAACTAAATCAATAGAAACTAAATAAAAAATCAGATTGCAAGAAAGGCATTTGAGCTTATCGCTTTGTCAATTTCCACATGCTATAATTGTAATTTGTTGTTTTGTATCTGTGAGGCAGTTGAAGAGGATTGCCTGGAAAACTAAATTTAGTCCAGATAAAATCATGTGACTTTGGCTTTTGCATTAAATCAGTGATGTCGCAGGGTTACTATGAGGTTTCCATTACCTGTCTGCCCACTTCGCTGTTGTGGAGATGCATCAGCTTGTTGGCATGCAAGCCTGATTTCTTTTTCATCTTCATGGGTGCATCGGAAAACTTGGAGCCCATCAGGAGACCGTAGTGAAGGTTATCAGCACAGCCACCCCACCTGTACCCTGGCTCAGGAATTTCACCCGGAATTGGACCACACGTGCACAACCTCAGGTCTCCAGAGGTGCACGCCCGTGCTATAGTGTGGCTTATAGCTGCTGCGGAGAGCGCGTATACAAATGCAGATTCCCTCGTTCCTAGGAGACAGAGAAAGGGAGAGATAATAAATTGAAATGGATTAGAATAATTTGCTGATATCAAAAAAATAACATTGTTAATCCTCCATATATTTGTCTTTTTTTCCTCCATGTTGGACTACTTACAGAAAAGTAAAGCAACATGAGAAAACACCAAACCCGTTAAGACTGCAATATGAAAGGATAATAGTGGAGATTATGGAACTGTTCACACAGTGCACATATGTCATGACAAGATAATAGGTGTGGAAACAGGAGAGGCTCAGCTTGACCCTGAACAAGGTACATGAAAGGCTGTCTCCTTAGCAGAGCGCTTATGAGAGGCAGGAGTTTTTTAAGCCTGGTTTAACTCTTGACAAATGTAAATGGTCGACAGTGAAGGATGTCATACAGTTCTCTCACAGTGAGGGATCTAGAACTTCAACCAGATTTAGTTTGACCATCTCCGGCATTTTGGGTCACAGTAAAATCTCTTATAATTTATAATAAATAGGGAGGACAATTTAATCACGTCAAAGCACAGTTGTGTGCGCGTATATCATCTCAAAGTTTCGGAGTTGCGTGGAAATTTAGGACATGACACCACCTCATAAATCCACAGGGAAATCAGGAATGGAAAAAGAGGAAAAAATATATCCCCTTTGATATGTCTATGCTTTAGTGGTAAAACCTCTACATAGAATGTGTACTCCGAAACCAGAACAGACTGCAAAAAAGCAATTCCCTGTCAATTACTGACTGACTAACTGAATAGCATCTCTCATTGAATAGAATGGATTCTATTGTTAGAACCTTAACAGTAAATGTTACTCCTCCGTGAAGCCTCACATCAAAAAGAGCTTGAGAAAGAAGAGCCCAGCAGAAGAATTCTGCAAGTTGGAGGTTTCCGGGTGGATAGGGGTACGATGTCTTTTATCATGCAGTGAGGCACTTAAAGAGAATAGTGGCGTCTGAATGGCATACTCTGCGCTACCCAGAGCGAGAATGAATAAAGATCACTGTAGGCTGCCTTCTAAAACATTGCCCTCATAAACTTTTCCCTCAACAATTAGATGGTTTTCTTAGACCTATTACGACCTGAATGGAGACCACACTCTGGTATAAAGAGAACTGTGTGGTCATTTCAGTTGCCTTAAAGGGACTGGCAATGGGTGGACAGAGGCACTTTTTCTACATTTAAGGCAACTTACAGTATCAGCACAGAACAGCAATATTGTGCAAAAGCAAAACGTAGTAAGTATACATTTTGTTAAAATTGAGTCATGACAGAAATCTTGTCTCTGAGAATAAGACTCTCAGTTTGACAGATGGGTTTAGTTCAACTCAACTCAGATTCAAAGAAAATAGTTTTATAATCCACATTTGGCTGGGCAATCAAAAAACATTGGAGCCATTTTCTTTGTTTTAGTTTTGGTGCAGTTACTTTGTTTTACCTTTGCAGCTTTATTGTTCTGTACTCTTCCCTTCAAAGTCGGCATGCTGTTGCTCCCAGAAAAACTTTAATCCTTACCAAATGCGTATTTGGTGAGAATAAACGTTTATTTGAGAGCAACAGTAAGCCAACTTTGCTGCATATTCATTCAATATGTTTTTTTAGTTATGCGTCTGTATTATTTTTTGGCAGGTGTGTGCTTCTTGTGACTTGTTGAGTACAGAACAATGCCACATGTACACAAGTACCTTTAGCACTCTATGGGATACATTTCAGCATTGTCTCACACAAAATGCAAGCAGAGATTAGAAAAGAAAAAAAAATGATCTCTTTTTAGCCATCTTTTGGACATGATTTCCTTCGATAACTCACCTCGCTCTAGGTCTGGGAGGTATTTTGGAGCATCAATGGAGGAACAGTTCCAGCGCATGTCTGCAAAGGTCTTTTGGCAGACCTTCTTAACCTCCCGTGCTGCTTGGATGATGGTTTGCATGAGTTCCAGGTTGCTCCTACAGAGTTGCGCCTGAGAGGAGACGAGCCCTGGCAATGTCTTGCAGTGCTGGGTCTTGTTGATGTGTTGTGAGGTCTGCGAAAGTGCCCTGAATAAGGACGGGTATATGTTTTAATTAACACTGGATGTTTGTAAAATGTATACATTCATTTAAATGTAATTTGCGCTAGAGCTGTTTAATTGAACTTTACAATAGAAGTTAAAATACACTTGAAAAGTGATTAAAATGATTACGGTGATGTTAAAAGTGATCAAAATATTTGTGGTTATAACAGTGCTAAGTTGGAATAGGGTGCAAGTGATTGGATCAACCAAAATCAAATAAATACATTTAAAGCCAGCTCTAAAATATTGTAAAACATTGTTTAAAAGCATTTGCATAAACATTCTTGCATGCATTTAAGCTGCGGGCTAAAATTGTTCAGTGCCTGGCTCACAAAGGCACGCAAACAACAACCCATTCCCAGAGATAATCAATCAAGATTAGACCTAAATGGAAGAAGGGGTTATTCCGGCATCGCTTGGAAGCAAGAACGGCACCAAAGAGTAAATGCCAATGGAAAGAACTGTTCATCCACAAGATGATTTGGAAAATAGTTAAAACATGACTGAATGTACCATGGTAAATTAGCTGTCAAACAATGACAGAGGATTCATTCTTGGACACTAATATTTTTTGCAAGGTTGTGACATTGCAGAAAAAAAATTAAACATGTTCTAACAGACTGAAATTGTTAAGTTGCAAGAAACTTTCTCTGCTTTTGTGTCAGAAAATTAAAAAAACAGACAATATTAATTTCAGTTTGTCATTTAACTTGTAGTATTCTTTTCTACCCACTCTTTTTACAAAAACACACACATGTATCACCATTCGTGAAAACTAAATAATGCCCTCTACCTAATGTCCTCTACCTTTGCATGTTTCAGATTAGGGGCCGCCACTTTATGTTCCATGATATGCTGTGACTGACAGACCCCTGTCTTAACCTACACACATACTCAAACATACACACACACATTTCTTCTTTGTTATCCTGAGAACACAGGTGTATATAGCGGCATCTGTTTTGCATTTCTTGCCATGCAATATCAAGACTAGAAACATTTACCAGAAGTTTGCTCATGCAAAATGGCCCCTTTTATGTCCCAATTCCTCCACTATCATGTTTTCCATGGCAATGCAATAATAAGAATATGTGAATAAAGAACACTGCAGAAATCACAGTAGCCAGAAAATTTGTGTTGTCATGAACTGAATTTAACAGTATAATTATTTTAATGCAATGCATTCTATGAAGCTTCTTTTCACATTTAAGTTGATGTTTCTCTATGGGCTACTTTTAAAAGTCACTATTTCATAACAAGATGCTTTCTAATCCCATTTTAAATGATCTATTCACAATGCACATGTTTGACTATAGGCTACATTAGCTCAAATAAAACACCTTGTATGCATTTCAAACAGTTTCAGAGAAAAGAGCAACTCACAGCCATCTGATTCCCGTGCACTGCTGTGACAGGAGCAGGAATGTGAGGAGACAGAGTGGCAGTGAAGGGAAGATTCGCTTCATACTGTAGAATAAAGATCCAGCTCGATATGAAGAAAGTGATGCAGGTGCGCACGCTGACCTCACAGGTTTTTGGCACACTTGCAATTAAAAGCCAAAAGCCATGGCACTGATTCTTTCTTTCTGCCCCTCTCCTGCTTTAAAGGTAAAGAGAAAAATCCACCATCAGAAAAGATTACATATAGTGAATTCTAGATTATTATATATATATATATATATATATATATATATATATATATATATATATATATATATATACACTAATGCTATATATTGTGCACTTGATTTCTAGGCTACTTAGGAGTTTGATTACTACTTGAGCCTTTATTTAGCCTTTAAATACAGCACCCATTAGTTGTTATTTGGACAATTGGCATTCTTCTATAACTGTAATATAATTGCTGTTGTCGAGGATAAAAAAAAGTGTATTTAAAGTTTTGAATTCTACCTTCGCGTGAGTAATAGTCAAGGAGGACAAGGAAAAGGCAAATTACTAAAGAATAACAATAAATGTACTTTTATTGAGGTCTAATTGCATACTGTACTTTTTATGATACCAAGTATTCTACTGTTCGCGCACATTTCTGAACAAATATGGGCGTGGCAGTATTGGGAATGTTATCAAATATATTCCGATTATTCAATCTGCTGGAATGGGAGGGCAATAAACAGATAAACAGATGAGCCTCAGGCAAGATGAGTTCACTTACTGACAGCGATTGTCCAGATTGCAAGATTTGTTTTTATTCGTTTTCCCTGCTGGCTATTGGCCTACCCAAATAAATAAATAATAATAATAAAAACTATAGATATGGGCTACATTAAAAAAGGGAAGTTATAATTACAAATCCAAGTAGCTACTATCACAATAACTATATCACTCCTACTTTTTATACTGTGCATTACTAAATATAAAAAAGAACACTGCCCGCTGGAAATAAAAACGGTCGTTGATGTCTTATGCGTATCTTTGGTAAATCTATAAGTCCCATTTGCAAGGTCAGCTATACAGACTCCAAAGAATTACATTTGTCTTAAAGCTTTTTGTGTCATATATAGCATGAGTATACGCTTTTACATGAGTATATATATAATGGTGCTATAAACGTAGATATTGTTAATGATTACTTAGAAATCAAAAAGAATAGATGCATCTTTTTGTCATACTAATGCAATAAAAGCAATAACACTGCAAACCATTTTTAGCTGCTCTCTTGCAGGCTGCAACATATCTAGATTGTGCTTTTGTTTACTTTATACTCTGTATTTTCACCTCGCAAAACAAAAAACAAAACACACACACACACACACACACACATATATATATATATATATACACACACGCGCGCGCACACACATTTATCTTTCGGGGAAAACGAGTTTAACTTAAAATACTATTAGTTCATTTAATATAACCCCACTGTGTGGCACACAACCCAGTTACTATTCAGATTATTGCCCTGTCAATTACCTTTAATTTGCATCACGGGACAGGGACGACATTTAGACTTTTTAAAAACTAAAACATTTTGTGGATAAGTTTAAGTTAAGAATAAATGCAACTAAACGTAATAAACGATTTTCTCACACCTACCACAAACTTTGCGCACAATAACACGGGAGTCCACTTTTATCCTCACCTTTATCAAACGGCAATGACGCCAACAAATCGCCGCCTGAATAAAGTAATCCAAAAGTGTTGCTACTTATAAATCCAGTTTTCTCGACAGATATCAAAAGGTCCGTTAATCCGTTTTTTGTGACTGTGGAAAGTCCGAATGAGAAAGCATCATGCAAAAGTCCAGCTATATTGAGATCTCTAGTGCAGTGCTGCTCGCGCTGTGGAATCTGTTGAACTGACGATGGAGACGGAGTGCGAGACTTTATGTGCGCGCGCGCCACTTTGATCTCGCGCTGATGTCAGGGGCCATTAGCATAATAACAAAGTGGTTAGGGTTTTCTAAGCCAAAGAAAACTTAAAAAATCTGAGACACTCACACATCTCGCTACTTGTGATTTCAGTTGACATGGGTTTTTAGGGTTGTTTGCAATTACTTCTATGTCAAGTGCGTTAGATGGAAGAAAATGGAAGAAAAATCAGGGGTCCATCAATTTCAGGAAATATAATCCGGTAATTCGCTAAAATGTTGGAAATTCTAGTGTTTGTAAGGCCCATAAAATTAAGCAGGCTCAGCGGCTGTAAACCAGGGATTCCCCAATTTTACAGTGCTGTACGCGGTCCATATTGGCCACTCCAAAAACAAGGCAATATTCCAAGCACTATAATAACGATTTCAACGTGATAAATACGTCCTGATGCACGTTACATATTAGCCACTCTATGGCAAAGGACGGTTCTTCTGCATTTCACACAATAAATGATATAACCCTCTGAAATACTTCCAGTAGCCTATTGAAGTCCACATCTGAGCAAAGATATTTCCTAATTTATAATAATGAGCTATTAAATTCTCTTGTTATTTTTGGCCCATCAAGAAGTATAAAAGAGCCACTTAAATGATTCATTATCATTACAGATTGCTAATAATAAATATAAATGTGTTGGGAAAATATTTTTATAGAATGACTAATTGGCCAACATGTGTGTCCATTTATTACAGAATTCACCACACACAATGGCAAAGTTAATATTTTTACCATTTAAGGTAACTGTCATTTTAATAGTGTCTATGGTGCAATAAAAGTCAAGATGGCCATATGCTTCTCTTATTAACCTGACTCTCTCTGGTCCAAAACGCCTCCTGCAGTTAATTCTGTAACACTCACAACTTTCCCCTATAAAATACACCACACAACCCAATTTTCAAATAATGACACAATAAAAATACAATCATTAAGACTTTTTCCACTGTTAAAAGTGCTGTTTTATATAAAGTAGGCACTTCCGTTTATGTTGTGGATAAGTGTATGTATATAGAGTTTGTAAGAAAAAAGAGGGAAAGAAAGAGAGGAAAAAACTAAGAAACAACGTTAAAACAGTGCAAAAAAACCCCCAAACATAATAAGGTCAATACACTGGATATGAAAAGACAAAAATAAATAAATCTGGGTGATTAGTTTATATTATTAAGCTAGTAGTAGCACAGTGCAGCCTTAAAATAATAAAGTCAAAACAGATATTGCCAACATCCTTTTTACTAAATGAGCAATACATTATTTTAATTATATTAATATGTGTTTTGCTTATTAACATTAATTTACCCAAGGAGATCATGAGTTAATCACAGGCACCTCTCATCATCAACCGTCCAACAAATCATGCACCATAACCTTGATTGACCTGCCGAATGCTTCTTCTCATGTGTTCTGTTACATAAGCAATATGGAACAGCAAATGTGACAATCTAATGTCATTGACTTCTGTTAGAGCAAGGCATGATATTGGAAACTAAAGGCACAACTATTTTAGTTTAATTTATTTAAGAAATAATCAAATAAAGTAATCATCTCACAGCTTATACCAAATTGGTGAATAACGAAAAATTGCCAGGGTGTATATTTAGAGCTAATCTGATACTCTTAGAGGTACCACTTTCCACTGACAATTGCCGAAGCATGACATCTCCATTCGCTGCCAAACTGCACCGTTTCAGCTCAATATAATTTGAAATGGGGGGGGGGGGGGGGGGGGGGGGGGGGGGGGGGTCTGTTGCAGACAATAGGCTTTGGCCATGAATATACATCTTCATTTAATCTCACATTACACTTGCATGTTGAAACACTGATTGCCTTATTTATTATTATAAAAGGGATAGTTCACCCAAAATGGAACTGTCATCATTTATTGACCCTGATTGCTTTTTTTGTGGAAAACAAAAGGATAAATTAGGCAGAATGGCAGCCTCAGTCACCATTTATTTAAATTTTATGGGGGGGAAAAAGAGATGAAATCATGCATACACAAATTTAGGAAGTTAAGTAATCAAGAAAAATATTCACATCTCTTTAGAGCTCTGGTTTTTATGAGGGTGCATGAGGGTGAATATGTGAAAACTATACTTTGCAAGGGACGTGAAAAGCATCTAGTGTCAGTGAGCTGTGAATGGGCTTGAACTCTTAGTATCAGGTCAAACAGGACTGAAGACTGACCAACCAACCCTGTGACATCCCCTGCGCTTCTGTGTTGAGGTATTAACACGCAGGCTTTCAATTCCTCCCGTACTAGGATCAACACCACAGCCACTTTGATCTGCCAGCACGGAGTGTCTTATATAGCCTTAGGCTGGTTTACAGAGGGCATGAAAGCTACTTCAGTTTATATAACTGAAATTATGCATGGAGCAGAAAAATGCATGTGCTTTGAATGAGAAAATGTGTTTTTTGGAAATGTCTCCTCTGAAACGGTAACTCGATTTAGTAATTGTAGACATTTTGTGGTGGGTATCCATGAGTGAAGTTCACTGCCATTACTGAGACTAATGATTTAGCGTTTGCATTATGAATCATATGCAGCAGCTGTGCTGTGCCAACTGGTCCACGCTATTTGTCTTCTATCTGAGACATCATCAGACACATAGCACCATTTATCCTGACTGATATTCAGATCATTAATTCTAAGCTTGTTGAAGGAGTACAGGGACACAGTGCCCCCATCCCCTGATGTCTCGGGTCTCTGCCCTGCTCACAGCTGTCTTCTGTCTCAGCGACTGTCAGCAGCGCAGAGCTAGAACTCTGCCATTTCTGAGCGGCATGTTTTAGTCCTTAGGAATTGCATTAAAATAACATAAACTAATACAAATTTTGATGGAAAAGCAATTTTGTAAGTGGTTGAACATTATATTAAGTTCTCAAAAATTTTAAATGCCATTAAACCTTTCTGAAACTGGTTTACTATTACCTAACAAACATATAATCTATGTATAGGCTATCACAGAATATGGTATGACCATATATATATTATTATATATCTGAAAATTGACTCAAAATGTAATAATAATAATAGAAATGATCAAATTATTTTTTCAGTAAATTATGTATAAAAACAGATTTGTAATAGAAAAAGTGAGACACATTGCTCTGGCATAGAGTATACTGTACGAATGCATTACTCTGAAAAGAATGAAGGGAATCGTTACCCCTTTCAGGCATACATCTACACAGTGCAAACAAAGCACACCGATGTGATTTGAAACATTGTTCTGCAGCTGTGTGTCTCCGACAAATACAGGATCCATTTGTTCAAGACACAAAAAGGCGGCAGTGCCTGTTTGGTGCTGTCTGCTGTGCTATGATGGAGAGTCTGTTGTTGACTGGCTGTTTAAACTAAAAGGAAATGCATCATTTTGGCAGCAGCACTATGTCCAAGCAGTTTATTTAAGTTAAGGTGGGATAACCTTTGTTTTGGCTGCTCTTTTGAAACCTGTTTAATTAGGCAATCTCATAAAAACAAATAGTGATTTAATAGGCTGAACGAAAAGTGACCTGACAAACAGCTAATGTCAGCATGCCAGCATCTTGAGGTTTTGGTTCTGTTGCAAGCATGGTGGTACTAAATTTTAAACGGCCTGAATCTAAACAATGACTGTTTTGGAGAACATATTAGGAAGTTTACACACATACACAGTATAAAAAAAACTACTCTCTAGCTCTCAATTAAGATTCTGATTTTATGTAAAAACAAAATTCTAACATTTTTCCATTCTTTATTTTGGTGCACAACAGATGCATGGACCATGGTTTCATGTCTGGGTTTGTGTGTTCTCAGGTGCTTTTAGTTGTAAAAACACTGGGACAGTCACACTCAGCAGGAGAACCTTGAGAGAAAACGTCCAGCATCCAAGTCTGACTGTTTAAAGAGAAGCTTGGACCTGTTCTTCAGAAAGGGACCATTTGTTTAGGACTGGCTCTCTTTCTCTTCTTTGAAGGCGATGGCCCCTTTCATGTACCAGATGGGAGGTACTTTCAAAAACACAAGTGACTTGTCTCACTGTATGGGAACATGCACCCGTTTGTCTTTTGCTATTTGAGTCTGGTAACATTTGCTACTTCAAAGTCTCTAAGATATAGTTCTATGCAAACGGATTTGGAAAATTACAAAACTTGGGTAAATGAGTCTTATTGTGATACCTTCTTTAATTATTAACAATCTTAAGCAGGGGCAGTGTTGAGTGGCTTGTAACTGCAGCATTTTAGCAGTGTGAGGTTTGATCTCTCCGCTTGTAAATAAAATAGGTGGGAAAGACAAGGAAGTGAAGGGGGGAGGAACAATGGTTTCTTGTTCACAAGCCAGCATGAAACATGGAAGGAGAATTAAGCTACAGCTACAAACAGCAGGAGTATGAAAGGCCTCACTGATATTGCCTTGTGTGTCTGTGTTGTCCTGTTTGTATTTGAGAGGGTGATTTTTCCCAACATCAAAGTCTCAACCCATCTGCCAAGGAGAATGCTGAGACAGGCGATACAGATGAGATGAAATCAGTATCACATCAACTTTATCGTTCATGAGGGACGTAGTTGTCATAAGAGCATTTTATGCTCAAAACAAGATCAAAAGAAGCTGCTCATCAACCAGAGTGGAGAAGTTATAAAGGTTTATACAGATGAGATATAACCACTGTCATTGCAAATGAGACAGCAGGCAGAGTACATGCTGTTTCTGCATTCTTAGTAAAAGCTAGATCAAAGGGCACTGTGCATCATTACAAGAGCTGGAGGAATGGATACCATTGGCCTCAAACCAATAACACCATAATCATAATAACATTTCATGAATACCTATATAAATAAAACAGCTCAAATTCCATTTCAAAAGAATATATAAAACAATGGTTAAGAGTATCAATTATAAAATCCTCTCACCTGACAAGATTTATAATTACCGAATATCTGTTTCTGAAGATTTAGCGATTGGTTGGAATTTGAACCATTGAAAGAATGGAGTGAGCTGTCTGGGTGGTAAGGGCACAGACTTGGCAAAGCTTTGGGTCTAGATGAACACTGATCTACCAAGGCAGTGGAGATTAACAGGGTAGAATGAGGTAACAAGTAGAACAATAGATAAACTGTACCGACACATCTGTTTTTGATCAATAAGCCTGCTGCAGGATTAAAGAAAAAGAAACCAGAGTACCAGGGATGGTTATAAGAACTACAGACACCCCAGTCTGAAAGCAGAGTAGTAGGGAGAAAAAGCTGCCAGGAATGGTAACCTAATCACTCCAAATCACAGGATAATCCTACTTGCCCTCCACTCTAACAGCAAGCCATTATTCATATATCGGAAGGCACTCAGACCTCAAATTCTCAAAAAAACAACCAAATTAACCAAATAACACACAATTGCTTAATAATCTTTTATCCCTCTAATTTAAATTAGAGGGACAAAAAGCACACACAGATATTTCAAGAATTCTATTAGCCATATCAATCTGACAAGGATATGTCTACTTCAGTTTTCAAGTATGCTCAAGTTCAGTTAGAGCATTGTGAAGAAAGTGGAAACATTAAAACTGGTTAAAAACCCACAGGTTAAGGTCTAGATGTACACTGATGGCCAAAAGTTTGGAATAATGTACAGATTTTGCTGTTTTGGAAGGAAATTGTTACTTTAATTCACCAAAGTGTCATTCAACTGATAAGTATAGTCAGGACATTACTGATGTAAAAAACAGCACCATTACTATTTAATTTTTGATCAAATCTAGACAGGCCCCATTTCCAGCAGCCATCACTCCAACAACTTATCCTTGAGTAATCATGCTACATTGCTAATTTGGTACTAGAAAATCACTTGCCATTATATCAAACACAGCTGAAAGCTATTTGGGTCATTAAATTAAGCTTATTGTCTTTGTGTTTGTTTTTGAATTGCCACAGTATGCAATAGACTAGCATGTCTTAAGGTCAATATAAGGTCAAACATGGCAAAAAAGAAACTGGGTCCTCAAGAAACTCGTCAAGGATATACAATCCTCGAAATTGCCAAACAACTGAAGATTTCATACAAAGGTGTACACTGCAGTCTTCAAAGACAAATGACAACTGGCTCTAACAAGGACACAATGAGACATGAAGAGGATAAGAACATCAAAGTCTCTAGTTTGAGAAATAGATACCTCCCATGTCCTCAGCTGACAGCTTCATTGAATTCTACCTGCTCAACACCAGTTTCATGTACAACAGTAAAGAAAAGACTCAGGGGTGCAGGCCTTATGGGAAGAATTGCAAAGAAAAGCCACTTTTGAAACAGAAAAACTAAAAGAAAAGGTTAGAATGGGCAAAGAAACACAGACATTGGACAACAGATAATTGGAAAAGAGTGTTATGGATCTTAACCCCATTGAGCTTTTGTGGGATCAGCTAGACTGTAAGGTGTGTGATAAGTGCCCGACAAGACAGCCACATCTATGGCAAGTGTTACAGGAGGCGTGGGGTGAAATGTCACCCGAGTATCTGGACAAACTGACAGCTAGACTGCCAAGGATCTGCAAAGCTGTCATTGCTGCACATTGGGGATTTTTTTGAAGAGAACTCTTTGAAGTACTTAAAAAAAAAAAAAAAAAAAAATAATTGTAATAGTACATTTTCTTGTTATTAATGTCCTGGCTATACATCATGATCAGCTGAATGCCACTTTGGTGAATGAAAGTATCAATTTCTTTCCATAAGAGCAAAATATGTACATTATTCCAAACTTTTGGCCACCAGTGTAACAGAAAAACAATTCAAATGTTTCCGGATCTGACTAACATATCTAACATCAGAATAACTCAGACCAAATGCGTTATTTGTTGGTGGTTTTGAGATTTTGGCTAGGCATTGCCTGCACGGAAACCTTGAAATAAAATCCTGTTAAGCCCTCTGCGTTTCTCTCAGGAGTGTAGTTAAAACCATGCTGAGTATGGACATGATTATGCACCGCCACAGGTCCTATGGCATGCCCCAGCTTTGACTTCCAGCAGGAAACAAGCTCAGGAGTTCAATTAGGGCAATTCTCAGTTTGGCTTGGAGATTAGCAGAAGATGTAATACAACCAAACAGAGGGGAAAGTTGCTGTTAAAAAGAACAATTTTTAATCAGACATCTTTGACACTATATTTGATTTTAAAGATTACAAGATCACAGACAAAATTGTATCATAATTAAGAGACTAAGAAATTAAATGCATCCCAAGTAGGCGCATCCTGCATTACATATTGCTTTGCATTCACCATTTAGCTTGTCAAAAGCTGATGGTGGAAGAGAGCCATACAGAAAAGTCTCTGAGAGCCAGAGGTCTGGAGGACTCCGGCATAATCCGGTCTGCAAACAGCCCAGCCAACAGAGGAGACGGATCCATTTGCTCTGTGGATGAGCAGAAAGAACATGGAGAGATACTTTTCACACTGGGCTGAGCAGACACAATTACACCCTTGTTCTGGGAGGAGGGAGAGGGCATCTCTGTTTCGGTATACAGACAGAATACATGAGCCATCTTTAGTGTGATCAGAGCAGAGGATGCTCCAGAAGAACACACAGAAACAGCGTTCAACGTGAGTGCTTTTGAATGAGAAAGAGGAAACACACTAATCCAAGTACACAGGAGAAAAGGTATTTCAGCATTTTCATTGCAGTTAATGGCTCCAGGGATTTTAAGCCTCATGTTCTTAGCCTTGGAGAGGTTGACAAAAAAAGAAAAAAAAGAAAAGAGAATTCAAAAACAAAAATTCCTCAAGATAGGTCAGGTGTTTAATGTTACAAATTTGTATAATCCATAAACTTGGCAATAATACCTAGGCAACAATGTCTTTGAATCTTACAGTATCTAACAACAAGAGGCCCAATTTGCAGCTGTAAGGAACACGATACAAGAGACAAGCCCCCTTGACTCTGCATGTTTCAACTCTTGTCCTCAATGTGCCTTTAAACTAAGCAATCATTTGAGATGTGGGGAATGCGATTTCTAAAGATGACATGATAAATTGGATTATCTTGGAAGCAACTTTTTAGTGCAATGGCTGGCAAATCACACTAATAATTAAAATGTATTGCTGGTGGAAATGGGGTGAGAATTAAAAACCACTGTGGTATGCATAACGCACTGGTTGATGAAAGACAGGCAGGGATTTGGCACGTCAACGCACTATTAAACATCTACATAAAAAATACCTTTTGGGAACTGACCAAATGAGCAATTGATTTTGTACTAGGTCTAAAATGGTTATTCTTCTAGATTGTATGCAGCCCGTGAGAGGATATATAGATCTTTTGAATGTTGGACACTATTGTCTAATGATACTTTCCAATCAGCAACACAGCAAGATTATCCAAAAGTTTTTGTACAAACCATCATGCCGTCTATCCTTTTTTATAAAAATTCATCCATTTCACAAACTCAAGTCATTAACATTTTTGGCAGACACTTGTATCCCAGTCTAGCCCTGGGGAGAAAAGAAAATGGATACATTCTCTGGAATAATCTTCATTAGTTTCAGAAAAGCTACTTACTACTTTACTTTCTCTTGACTGCTAGCCATGGATTCCGTCTGCCACAATAAAGAAATAAACTGGGCCTTGATTGATTGATTTGTAGTTGTAATTACATTAGTGGCATTGTTTTGTTAATAGCTTTATTTTCCTGTGCTTTCCAACCGCATCTACTGCTGTGCTCACAAGAAATTGCCCTTAAAGGTCAAAGACTCTAGCCCCCAAGGGTGAATCAAATGTCCAAGACTACATAGAAATAAGAGACTGATTGCTTCTCAATGACATCTCAAAATCTGCTCCTGAAAACAATGTACTGTGATGGATCTGCAGTCCATGAACCAAGGGGTTAAAGAATGGCTGCAAATCATCGACAGGCTACAGGGGGCCAAAGCGACTGTGAAAAGCCTGAACTCTTTAAAAAAAAAAACAACCCATTAAAAAGTGAGCACATTAATCATTAACTACCTTTGACTCAGTGAGAGAGTAGGGAAAACAAAGTGGTGAACCACACCAGGATTGTTATCCTTAATTTTGAAAGAAAAAATAAAATAAACATTTATACTAATAAAATACTATAAAATAATTTTATATAACATATTATAGTATAATACACAAACACTTCTCTGATGGTAATTTGATTATTGGAGCTCCTACTTTGCATTACTCATCTGGGTAAAAGATCTTAGGGCATAGCTAAAGAACACATACAGGGAAGAACAATTAATTGCCCTCTTGACAAACCATAAAAAGGATAACACTGCCATCTTGTGGACATAATTTAAAATATACTAGCATTTAATTGAGATTTACGCTGCTTTTCAAATAATTTTATTTATTTTATTCAAATATAGATGAATGCTTCCTTCATGAGGAGGGCTTCTGGGAGAAATGTTTACAGAAAAATCTATTCATCTAAATAAAACTGCAAACAAATCAACCATTGTAACACGTATAATGATACAGGGAAAGAACATTTTGACAACAGAACACAAACATCATAATTCAGTGTGATAAAACATGGTTCTCGTTTACCCAATGCATTTGAGGATTTACATGATTTTAAGTTCCTGAAGATATTAGGAAATTTCAAAAAAAGTCTGATCTGAAAGCATCCATTCAGACCTTTTCTATTTGATGATTCAGTTATGTAGGGTATTTACATTAAAGGCACAAAGCTGTAAAGCCCACCAAAGGGCATCTTTTTTTTCTTCTTTCTCTTTTTGTTTTTATTTTGGCAAGACATTGGTCCCAACTGGCAGTACTTTTTATCCATGCCACTTGTGTAAAAGGAAAAAAGCAAGAGAATCAAACCATAAAGTGATTATCCTTAAAGTACACAGGTCTAATTAAAAAAAGCATACTGAAACCTACAGGCAGATGGGATCTACAGTTTAGAAAGTATAGTGAGCCGTTCTGAAGATTCAGCAGTGTATGACACTCTAATGGAGGCCTTGTTTGGGGCAGTTAAGGTCAGACTTCTACAGAGGATACAGCTCAGATGTTATCTTTCCCTGTCTGAAGCTACCCTGCATGCTGGAGCAGGACAGGACTGCCAGAAGCCTGAGAATTGTTGAAATGTTGGGAAAAGACATGATGTCAGAAGTTTTGAGAGTGCCGATAATAGTGTCGGGCAAGTGTTGGTGAGATGCAATGGGGCCTTGCCACCTGTCCCACCACCTCTGCAGCTCAGCCTGGAGAGACCCTGGGTCTGGCAGGTCCTCCTGGAAAACCTTGAAAAACTCAATATCCTTGCAGCATCCTTCGCCTTTGGACATGACATAAGGCACAACCAGCAAGCAGCGAAGAGCAGACAGAATATCCTGGGAGAGCCCTTCCACTTCAGCAATACAGTGCTCAATGGTCCTTTTACTGATGTCCTCTCTGTAGTGCACATTCATGGGTGGCTGTAGTGAAAGATGCATTGTGGCCTGCAGCTTTGAAGCCAATGCAAAGGCCTCTTGAAACCAGATTTGATGGTGAGTCTCAATACGGTTCTTAAGTTCACTGAGAGAGGACAGGAACTCAGGCTGGCTGTTAATAGCTTGATACACATCATATGAATTTCCCTGAAGACTCTGACATAGGTTTTTGGTGAGGCTCAAGATGTTTTTCATGATCACAATGGTCAAGATGAAATCAAAGTTTTGGATGGTGGAAAGGAAGCTCTGAGCCTGTTTTGCATTTGCCTCATTGTTATGGTCACCCTTCATTTCATTCAAACAAAGGATAATGGCTTCTAGAATGTCTGTAGAAATTTCCAGAATCTCATGACTCATTGCCCATTGATTGTTGCTTAGCTTCGCTTTCAGCTCATTGGCCTTTTCATCCTGTTGAAACAAATGTACAACAGCTTCCTCTAGCCTTACACGTCGCTGGACATCATCAGAGAACCACCTTAACAGCTGCTCTAAGCACTCAAAACTATGCATTATCTCTCTTATGGAGGATGCACTTGCTGTCAAAGTCTTCAGAGTAAGAGGGTTTAGGACACTGAAAGCATGGGAAAGTCTCTGGGAAAGCAAAGCTGAAGCCTGTCTCATCTGAGAGACTAAAGCACTGGGTCTTGCCAAAGTCTGACCTCTACAGAAAGCCAAGTTTAAACCCCATTTTTCAGAGAGAACAAAGGTCAGTGTATCCACAAATGAAGTAATGTTTTTGACAAGGGGAATAAAGGCTAATATATTTTCACACTGATCATCTTGTTTGTCAAGGTAGTGTATTCCTACAGGGATGTATGCTTGGCCATCAATTTCCAACTCTTCCTCAGTCACTATGGTAAAGTACTTTATGCCACACAGCTCTTTGAGTAATTCCTCTCGGGCAGCAGTATCATAGAGGGTCAAAACTCTTTGTGCAGGACCAGTACAATCCAGGGTAGCTACTTTGTTCGCACCATCCTGAACCGTTGTTTTAGACTGGTCTGTGCCTTCTATTTCTGGTGCTGAGGAATGATCAATAATATCATGTGCCAAGGAGTGATCAGTAATATCATGTGAAGCAGGTGTGGAATGGTCAGTAATAGAGGGCAGATCAGGGTCAGCATGTACTGATGCAGTTTCTGAGTCATTTGGAGCTGGTAAACTGAACTGTTCTGTGCCATGTTTTGCAGCTACTTGAGGCTGGTCAGGGCGAGACTGATCCTCTGCTTTGGACTGATCAATTCCACTTAGATTCCCTGGTACAATCTGATCAGTTCCATCCTGACTCAGTGACACAAACTGATCAGGTACACTCTGATTGTAAGTATTTGAAAGACTAGTTCCAACTCTAGCTTTAACTACAGTCTGATCATTTTCACAGCATTCATTTGCCATGGGCTGATCAGTAACACTTTGATTCCATGATATCATTTGACCAGCTCCACCTAGACCTTCTACTGTGGGCTGATGAGTTGTAACTTGGTCTCTTACTGACTGGTCATTTCCAGACTCATCAACTACCATGAGCTGATCGGATCCACGCCGATTATCTGATACCAACTGACCAGTTGTACCTCTATTCGCTACTTCATTTTCTGTCCGACCAGCTTCATTTTGACCCTCTACTATAAACTGATCAGTTTCAACTTGACCAACTGCCACAAACTGATCAGGTACACTTTGATCTCCTGTTACTGACTGAGCAGTTACATTTTGCTCAGCAGTTACAGACTGGTCATTTTCAGAGTCATCAACTACCATCAGCTGATAAGATCCAATTTGATAATCTGATACCAAGTGACTAGCACTTTCATTTGCCAACCGAATTTCTGTCTGACCAGCCTCATTTTGACCCTCTACAATAGAATGATCAGTGTCAACTTCAACTGCCATAAAGGGAAGAGCAATATGTTGATCTATTACTGACTGACGGGTTACACTTTGATCAGCGGTTACAAACTGATCATTTCCAGAGTCAACAACCATGAGCTGCTCAGATCCACTTTGACCCCCTGATGCTAACTGACCAGTTCCACCTTCATTTGCTAATCCTATTTCTGTCTGACCAGAATTTTCTTGACCCTTTACTATAGAACATTCAGATTCAACTTCAACTGCCACAAATAGATCAGCTACACTTTGATCAATTTTATTTTGATCTGCTGTTACGCACTGATAATTTCCAGAGTCGACTACCATGAGCTGCTCAGAACCACTTTGATCCCCTGATGCTAAGTGACCAGTTCCACCTTCCTCAGTTAATCCCAGTTCTGTCTGACCAACATTTTCATGCCCCTTTACTATAGAACGATCAGTTTCAACTGCCACGAAAAGATCAGCAAAATTTTGTTCTCCTGTTATTGACTGACCAATTCGATTTTGATCTGCTGTTATTAACTGGTCACTTCCAGAGTCAACTATCATGATCTGCTCAGATCTACTTTGATCCCCTGATACTAACTGACCAGTTCTACATTCATTTGCTAATCCCATTTCTGTTGGATCAGCCTTTTCTTGACTCTCTACTATAGTATGATTGTTTTCAACTTCAACTGCCATAAATTGAACCGCTACAAACTGATCTCCTGTTACTGACTGGCCAATTCTATTTTGATCTGCGGAGTGATTATTTCCAGAGTCAACTACCATGAGCTGATCAGATCCACCCTGATGCTCTGATATTAATAGAGCAGTTCCACCTTCATTTGCTAATCCCATTTCTGTCAGACCAGCCTTTTCTTGATGCTCTACTATAGAATTATCAGATTCAACTTGACCTACGGCTATGAACTGATCAGCTATACTCTGATCTCCTGTTACAGACTGACCAGTTCCATTTTGATTTACTGTTACAGACTGAACATTTCCAGAGTCATCAACTACAGTGAGCGGATCAGATCCACCTTGATCCCCCGATACCAATTTATCAACTGCACCTACATTTGCTAAATCAGTTTCTGTCTGATCAGTCTCAGTTTCACGCTCTACCATAGAATAAACAGTATTATCTTGACCAACTGTCATGAACTGATCAGTAACAATTTGATCTGCTGTTACACACTGATCATTTGCAGTGTTAAACATAAGCTGCTCAGATTCATTTTGATCTTCTGATACTAACTGACTAGTTTCATCTTCATTTGCTATTTCTGTTTGATTAGCCTCAACCTGACCTGCAACTACTGAATGTTCAGTTTCCACTTGGCCAACTGTCATGAACTGATCGGCTACACTTTTATCTCCAGTATCTCCAGATTGTCCAGTTCCACATTTATCTGCCAAAATGGACTGGTTCTTTTTAGAGTCATCAACTGCCATAAGTTGTTCAGATAAAAGTTGATCCCCTGTTACTAACTTACCTTCATTTCCTAGCCCGGTTACTCTCTGACAATCTTCATCCTTACCTTCTAATACAGACTGACCGGTTTCAACTTGACCAACTGCTAACTGCTCAGCTACACTTTGTTCAGTTGCTGGTTGGTCAGTTCCACCCTGATCTGCTGCAACAGACTGATAATCTCCACTCTGATCAACTTCCATAACCTGATCACTTTCACTTTGATACCCTAACACCACCTGCTCATTTATGCCATGACCAACTGCCGAGAGCTGAACAGACGCATTATGATCCCCTGATCCCAACGGGCCAGTTCCACCATGTGCCAACCCTGTTGCAGTGTGACAACCTTCATCTTGGCCTTCTACTATAGACTGATCAGTTTTAACTTGCCCAGCTTCCATGAATGAATCTGGTACTATTTGTTCGCTTATTGCTGGCTGGTCAGTTCCAACTTGATCTGGTGCTACAAACTGTTCATTTCCACTCTCATCAACTTCCATAGGTTGATCGGTTTCATTTGGATCGACTGATACTAACTGACCAGTTCTAACTTGCAGTTCTATTTCAGACTTCTCAATTCTACCTTGACCCATGGCCATTAACTGATTAGATACACTTTGATCTTCTGTTACTATCAGACCAATTCCACATTGATCAAGTATTTCAGACCCATCATTTACATCTTGAACAGCCATCAATTCACCAGTTCCATCTTGTTCAACTGCTGTGGATTGCTTAATGGCATCTTGGATGGATTCTGTTAGTTGGAGAGGTGTGCTGATCATTAGTGAGCTGCAAGCATGGATGACCTGAAGTGCAGTTGTGGGTTTTTCAGAGCCCTCAAGAGTTATGACAGATGTTTCTTTAGCTAATTCTATACAAGTAGAGCCATTGGTTTCCATTGAGATTTCCTCTGAAGTAGCGGTTTTAACTTCTAAAAGAAAGAATGAAACGTGTTAAATGTAAGGAAAAAAAATATAGAGCTATCAACAGGTATTCATAACAATGTTCCTTAGTTATTTTAAATAATTTTCGTTCAATATTAAACATTTAATAGTTGAAAAATGACTGACCAATAACAGCATCCTTTGCCACCTGTTGATAATTAGAACCATTTGTATCCACAGTGATCTCTTGTGGAGCCATGGCAATCACCTCTAAAGATGGATAGGTTAGAGTGTGTCAGAATACAATCAAACTGCTTAGTTCCACCTCTAAATTTTATATTATTTCTACCAATTACGATTACAATACATTGAGGGCGCATTTGTGCCATTCAAAATGCAACAGATCAAACAAATGACAATTAATCAATTAAGAAATGTTTCTAGATGTATTAATGAATTGTCATACATTTTCATAATCGACTGTTGTTGAAAATACAGATCAAATAATCGTTAACCTCAATACCGCAAAAAGCACGTGGAGCACTCCAAATAACATGCAGCCTACTGTTTAAACAACTGAAATTAATACACTTAAGAAATGCAAGTATTAGCATTTTCCACTTAAAATATTCTTAGTTCAGTGCACTTTAATACATATAAACAATGTTTAGTATGAACCTGAATTGTTTAATTACTGTTAATGAATTACCGTTGTATAGAAGATTGCTATTTGAGTTCATAAAAACTTCACGTTGTGTATTGTGGGATCTTTCGTACCTTTTCATTTATTTTTTATATTTGAAATTAAGTCAAATCCAAACACACTGTGTAAACGCAGTACATAACATACCACTTTTCTGCTGAGATATCAGGTGAATGTGCCCTCACGGTAATAACTGACGTAATTTTAGTTTTTGATAAAACATGAGGACTGGAGAATCAACAGTGTATGCAGAAAACAATGTTCATCTATAGAGAAATGCTCTGTGATTGATTACATTGAAAGTGCTTCAACTTTATAAAAGAGAAACTGAAGGATAAGCATCTGTTTCTTATTCTGTGTTGAGGACAAGACAGCACGCAAGTGGTAGTGTGCCCTCTAGCAGCGGATTACTGTATAGATAGTCTTATCACTGAATGCATTTGTGCCGAAAATAAATATGAATCATTTAAATAATTAACATCCCTAAGATGTATAGAATGTAAATGTGCTTTTTCTTTCATTTTACCATTCGTGATTAAAGGAAATACTTGATGGATTTACTTACCACTTTCCATTCTCAGGTGACTGGCTCTTGCTTTTACCTATATACATATATATAAAAATAAAATGGAAATTAAAACAGAGCTGGGCACTTTTTTGGAACACTTGTTCTTAGTTTATTAGGGGTATTAATATTAATGTTGAGGAATGTTTGCAACATGTACATTCACAGCGCTTCACTTTTTCCACATTTTGTTATGTTACAGCCTTATTCCAAAATGGATTAAATTCATTATTTTCCTCAAAATTCTACAAAAAATACCCCATAATGACAATGAAATCACATGTACATATGCATTCACAGCCTTTACTCAATACTTTTGTTGAAGCAACTTTGGCACCAATTGCAGCCTCAAGTCTTTTTGTGTATGATGCTACAAGCTTGGCACACCTATTTTTGGGCAGTTTCTCCCATTCTTCTTTGCAGGACCTCTCAAGCTCCATCAGGTTGGATGGGAGCATCAGTGCACAGCCATTTTCAGATCTCTACAGAGATGTTCAAGTCTGGGCTCAGGCTGGGCCACTCAAGAACCTTCACAGAGTTGTCCCGTAGCCACTCCTTTGTTATCTTGGCTGTGTGCTTGGGGTTGTTGTCCTGTTGGAAGATGAACCTTCAACCCAGTCTGAGGTCCAGAGCGCTCTGGAGCAGGTTTTCATCAAGGATGTCTCTGTACATTGCTACATTCATCTTTCCCTCGATCCTGACTATCCCAGTTCCTGCCACTGAAAAACATCCCCACAGCATGCTGCTGCCACCACCGTGCTTCATTGTAGGGATGGTATTTGTCAGATGATGAGCGGTGCCTGGTTTCCTCCAGACATGACTCTTACCATTCAGGCCAAAGAGTTCAATATTTGTTTCATCAGACCAGAGAATTTTGTTTCTCATGGTCTAAGAGTCCTTCAGGTGCCTTTTGGCAAACTCCAGGTGGGCTGTCATGTGCCTTTTACTGAGTGGCGGCTTCTGTCTGGCCATACAGGCCTGATTGGTGGAGTGCTGCAGAGATGGTTGTTCTTCTGGACAGTTCTCCTCTCTCCACAGAGAAATGCTGGAGCTCTGACAGAGTGACCATCGGGTTCTTGGTCACCTCCCTGACTAAGAACCCGACTTCTCCCCCGATTGCTCAGTTTGGCCGGGCAGGCAGCTCTAGGAAGAGTCCTGGTGGTTCCAAACTTCTTGAATTTACGGATGGTGGCCACTGTGCTTCAATGCTGCAGACATTTTTTTTGTACACTTCCCCAGATCTGTGCCTTGATAAAATACTGTCTCGGAGGTCTACAGACAATTCCTTGGACTTCATGGCTTGGTTTGTGCTCTGACATGCACTGTTAACTGTGGGAACTTTGACATGCACTGTTAACTTAATTTTGAGTGTCATGGCAAAGGCTGTGAGCACATGTGATTTTATTTTTATTTTTAATAAATTTGCAAAGATTTCAAACAAACTTTTCACGTTGTCATTATGGGGTCTTGTTTGTAGAATTTTGAGGAAAATAATGAATTTAATCAATTTTGGAATAAGGCTATAACGTAAAATGTGGAAAAAGAGAAGCGCTGTGAATACTTTCCGGATGCACTGTATGGCTTGTGACTTTTTTTTACATTTACATTTTTTGCAAGAGATGTACTGAAAACGGTCTACTGGAAAAAATTTTACCATACCTGAGCAAGAAATTGATGACACTTTGGATCACTCTCCATGCATTTCTCAATCACTTCATCCAGGCTCTGGAGTGTCTGGCGATGCATAAGAAGCACAACAGCATCGCTCTTACTACCCCTACTGAAGAAACCATCTTTGAGTATAGTCCTCAAGGAGTTCAGAGTGGTCTTCATAAGATCACACTCCATGCTAATGCTAGGTAACACAGCCACTAGCTTAAGAAGTGTTGCAACATTTGGAAGATTTTTGGCTTCATTGTGGAGCAATGTCTCAGAGATGGAGGTGGGAGGAGAAACATCTTGATACTTTTCCCTCCATAATGTGGCCCAGGTATTAATGTCTTCCTCAGCTGTTTCTGGTTCAGGGAGATCACTCATGTAGATGGTGTGCAATTTATCAGTGGACTCTGGGAGAACAGGTAGAGGGTTACAGGTCGGCAGCAGGGACAACACCTTTAGAGCTTTCAGGTGATTCTCTGAGAAATTGAACTTCATTTCTTCAATCAAACTATTAAGAACTGGTAAGCTCACTGTTTCCTTATAGAACATTTCTGGTGACTTGTAGCCACTGACAGATTCTGGATATGATAGCAATCCTGTGACCTTAGTAGCCAGATCCACTGCCTCCTCAAACCAGGCAGAATGCACTGCACTCGCATTTTCCAACATCTTGCTAAGAGTATCTATTATTGGCACAATCTTCTCAAGCTCACAGATAATGTCAGCAGGGTTTCCACAGCGAAACACAGTGCTGCAGTTCCTCAAGGGAGCACAGGCGTTCTTCAAAATCACTAAGGGAATTACAAAATCAGCCTGCCTGATAGTTGTGGACAGGGTCCGAGCATGCAGCGACATGCTGCTACTCCATGATCCACTGGGATTGGTGGTCACTAAATCCAAGCAGTTCAAGGCTCCCTCTAGCATGTCCACCAAAATATCAAAGAAGTCTTCTCTCTTCTTCCATCTGGACAAGCAGGTCTCTGGGATCTCTGCAAGCGCTTCACGTGGGGTATTTAGAAGCCCATCCATGGTTTTGGCAAGCTCACTCTCTAGTCTAGGTGACTGGTCGAAAAACTGTAACAGATCCTCAGCTATGTCTAGAACCTTTGTGATGGAGGCATTCTGTAGGCTTAAAGCCAGCCAGTAGGCAAGTCCACAAGACTCACTTGGTGTGTTCACAGCTAACGGATAGCTCTCTAGAAAGTCTAAGGCCATCTTCCTAAGACTTTGGCTCCCTGTACCCATGCACATGATGGACTGGCCACGACAGCAGCCCATCTGAAGTCCCCATTCATCCTCAAGAGTGGCTGACAGGGCCTTTGCTTGCAAATTTACATCAGAACTTTCATCAAAGGGCAGAAAACCTATGAGCTCCACTTTGGGAATGCAGTCATTCACATATCTAACAAAGACTGGTAGGAACTTGGCCTCACCCATGGAGATAGCTCTATCAATGATGATGGAAAAGAAAGGTGAGTCCTGAACTTCCGTGAGGATTGATTCTCTTATGGCTTTCACAATGTTTTGTAGCATTTCCCCCTCTGAAAACAACTTCCCATCTTCCTGAACCCAATGACATGATGAAAGCTTCTGAACAACATCATCTTGCTCCTGTTTACTGAGGTCGATCAATGAGCAGTTTCTCCTTGCAACCATAGCTGCCTGTTTGAAGACTTTTACAAAGTTCTGAATGTTGTTTGCTGGCTCATCAGAATGACAATTCTGCTTCTCTACATCAAGTTTTATGTTTTGCTCCTCAGTCACCACTTCAACTGTGTTTTCAGACTGTTGCTGTGTCTCTATGCACTCTGCTCCCTCTTGGATGATTCCTTCAAGAAGGAAGAGTAAACATTATTTCTGACAATGGATATGGCACTTAAAATGAAATACAAATATTTCTAACATTTAAGATTGAAATACAGATGGTTAAATAAAACCCGGACTCCAGTGCAAGATCAGTTCAAAACAATGACATACCTTTGATTGCCATCTGGGAATTCATCGCTTGTATTCTGGAATCTTTGCCCTGCAAAAAGAATGACTGCGTAAGAACAATAATGACAAATACATAAACTAACAATTGATGTGAAGAAAATTTATATTTAGAATAAGAAAAAGATCAATCTGCAGTGTTCTCCCTGTTGAAACATTTGCCAAGATATACAACTTGATAGTAGTAGAACTGTTAAAGGAATATTTCCGGTTCAAAACAAGTTAAGCTCAATCGATAGCATTTGTGGCATATAATTTATTACCACAAAAGAAAATCACTTTAATTCATTAACCCTTTCTTTTAAAAGAAATAAAAAATTTGGGTTACAGTGAGACACAATGGAAGTGAATGCTCACTTTTTCAAATGTATAGCCAGAAGACAAAGGACTTGCATGTAAAAGGATTTTAGTGTGATAAAATAGCTTACTAACCTTTTCTGTGTAAAGTAAAAGCCAATTTTTCAACTTCGCTGCCATGACGATGCAATGTCAACAAACCCTAAAAATGACTAAAAATCTAAATTTAAACAACTTTACAGCTCAAATAATGATTTAAGAATTTTATAAAATTAATAATGTCACATTTCTGCCTTCAAACCCTCCAAAAACTGTCTCCATTCACTTCCATTCTAGGTGCCTTACTGTAACCTTAGTTTTTTTCTTTTCTTTTTTTTTTTTTTTAAAGAAAAGGCAAATGCTGTCGATTGAGCTTAACTTTTATTGAACCTGGAACATTCCTTTAATAACACATCCCAATCTAACACAATTATTACATTTGGTAACACTTTATTTTGATGGTTCCAAGTAGATATTTAACTGACAATAAGTGACTTATCAACTGTCTTGCTATAGCTAGACTTTCAGTAGCCTGTATATAGATCCCCATTAATGAACTACTTACATTATTGTTGAGAACATCAGTTCATTAAAAGGTCATTAATAAAGATCTATATACAGGCTACTGAAAGCCTACTGAATGTTTGTTGAAACACTGTTTACTAGCTATAGCAAGCCAGTTGATAAGTCACTTATAGTGAGTTAAATCTACTTGGGATCATCAAAATAAAGTGTTACCTTAAATTTTACAAACCTGTAGAGTTTCCCTGTCCTCTGCTCCATCTTCTTGATTGTCATCTGCAATGGTGGCAAAGAGAGCATTAATGATTTGATGATATCATATCTTGTCAGCATAGGATAATATTAACATTACTGTTAAGCATATTACTGCAAATTCCACTGATAAATTCCATTAATACTGCAATACACCATGAAACATTTTCTTTAAACTTTGACATTTTTTTCCCAAGAGATGAAGATTAAATTTCATCTACATTAAAATGGCAGAATAGTTCAGATGTTAGTTATTACAATTAAAGAATACACAAAAAAATTGGATGACATACCCTCCATTTTTATTTCGGCAGTCCTCACTAAAGTTTTGGATTCTTTGTCCTGTGTGAGTAAAAAGAACATTAGAAACATCTGGAAAACAAATGAAACATTTCAAAACTGATTTAAATATGGATCCTTACCAGGCATATGCCCTCAAGTGTCTTTGGGGTGACCCTTAAGCATTGAGCAACCATCCTGTCCAAGTCTCTGTTGAAGTCTGTGCCCACCTGAAGCATGGCTAAACAAGGTGATCTGTCCTTACGCGAGGTGTTTCTCAAGTAGTCTTGATACATCGTATGCCGCTTCACTTCGCCGCAGTATTCCAGAGCAGTGCTCGGCAACACGCACATAATCTTCAGCAACGTATTGATGTTTACAAAATACTGCATGAGTGGTAGGCGCAAAGTCTGGAAAATGGTCTCTGGTATGGTTAAACTAACCACTTTTGTTTTCCACTTAACTTTCCAGCAGCTGAGTTCAGTGAAAAAGTTGTCAGGATCCGGAAGGTCACCGACATACAATGGAGGTTTTGACTTGAGGGTTTCAAAAACATAGCTCATAGTAACAGAGCTCGGTACCAGGGACAAAAGGTTTAGCGCCTCCTTGTGGTCATCAGAGAAATAGTCCTTCACCATGTTTATGAGGTGGTCAACTAAAGGGATACTAGTTGTGTCTTTGTAGTACGTACCTGGCTTCAAGAGGCTGTCCCTTGGAACTGTCACACTATCAGGCAATTTAACCTGCACTCCCATATTCTGAGCAAAAGCACAAGCTTCATCAAACCAGTTTTGATGAAAAACCTTGATGTTGGTCTTCACCCGGTTGAGTGTGGCCACAATGCCACTGATCTGGCAAAGCTGTGAGGCAGCACTAAAATGGTCTTTCTGTAGTGCTGCACTAAGTTCTCTAGTGAAGGACGAGGCATTTTTCAGTGTAACCATTGCCACAATGAATTCAAAGTCACGAATGAACTGAAGCAGTCTCTTGGCTCGGTTGGATACTGCCAAACTCCATTTTTGTGGCGTGCCATTACTAATATTTTCAAGACACACTGCCAAAGGCTCTAGAATCTGAGAAAAGACTTCGTAAGAGTCGTGCTTCTCCAGCCAAGAGGAGCAGAATTTTCCTTGAAGCTCATGGATTTTCTCATAGCTCTCTCTCAGGCCAATGGCTAAGACTTCATCTAATTGTTTCTCAAGAGTAGGAGTGCTGCGGAAAAATGACACTATCTCCTCTAAAGTATCTATGGCTCTGACGATTGTGGCAACAGGAACTGACCTTGACCACCAAGTATTGAAAGAGTAACATGAGCAGTGTGTGCATATAGCAAGTGGATACTTCTCCTGTATTTTGCATGCAAAGGCTTTGAGCTTGTAGGACACTTCTCCAGATCCAAGGTAAGCTTGACCCCTACAGTAGCTTAAATCCAGGTGCCACTCTTTAGTTATGACATTAAAAAGTCGTTCACACATAGCCTCTGTGTCCAGTGTCACCTCAACAAATCCCATAAGCTCAAGGCGCATAACATCAAAACTATCAACAAATCTGAGGAACATGGGCAAGTAGTCTGTCTCTCCAAGCTTGACAACACGGTCAATAAAAATGGAGAAGAATGCATTGCCAACCTCTGAAAGAATTCTTTCCCTGACAACATCCTCACAGACTTTAAGGACTTCATTAATCTCAGATTTGGTCACGTACTCCACTTCTTGATCTTGATCACCATGGGATTGTCTGCTTTGCCTGCAATAGGCTGCAGTGACAGCAGCCTGTAATGCAGATTTCAAAGCTTCTTTATCAGTTTCTGCGCATTCAGGCAGTTTCTGTATCTCAGTTTCCATATTTAAAGTCATCTCTCTTGGTTCTTCCATATCTTCTTTAGTAGTGTCATTTGCACTGGTTTCTGGAACTATATGGGTGTTGGGAGTAAAACAAAAAGTCATCAACACACCTGCTTATAATTAAACATTTATTTCAATTCAAGTTAGTGATTGTTTATCCAAAAATTTACATTTTGTCATCATTTACTTACAAAACTCAAATGACTTTCTTCTGTGGATCACAAAAGGATGACAGGCAGAATGACAGCTTCTGTCACCAATCACTTCCATTGTATGGAAGAAAAATTACAAAAAGATGCAATGAAAGTCAATGGTGACTGACCCTAAAAGTCTGCCAAAAGTCTCTTTTTGTGTTCCATGGTAGAAAGTCATAAATGTTTAGAACAATATCAGAGTAAATGACCAAATTGTTATTTTTGGCTAAACTATCCCTTTTATTATGCTGTAGTTGTGAAAATCAGATGACTTTTAAAGAGAACAGGTCACAGGTAAAGGAAGTTTTACCTGATGGCTGCACTTCCATCACTTCATCCTAATGACAAACGAGACAGTAAGAGTGGTCAGAAGACAGCTCGAGTTTGATTTTGCCATTGCTTATCTCCAGAAATTCAAAAACACAAAAGATTACAAAAATACATTTACCTCATGCAATTGCTCAAGGATTTCTGGATATTTCTTAACATATGCCTCCACCATTTCCTCAATGCTGAAGTGAACATCTTGATTCACATAAACAAAGGCCATATTACACAGTCTCTTTTCTGCTGGAACTTCCTTCATATAAGAGCGATACCTGTCAAGCACCATCTCATACTGCCCATACACATCTGCTTCAGCTCTGATACATGGAATGGTACCCAGCACCCTTAACAGGCTCTGTATATTTGGGTAAAAGCCTATATCTGGGATCTTGAGCGTAGCATACACATTGGTGGGAAGAATCCGTCGCTTGCTAGCATGCCTCCATTTCACTTCCCAACAGCCCAGCTCATCATAAAAGGAGTCAGGTCGAGCCAAGTTGTTCAGGTTAGCATCAGCAACTTTGTCTTTACGGATGCTAAAATTGTGGTCAGCCATGTACGATGGCACCAATGACAACCACCTGAGGATTCTTATCATTTCAGGACCTAGGACTCTTTTGACTTCATCAACAAGGTATTGCAAGACCAACTTGCTCAGTGCTTCCCTGTAGTAATCCTCCAAGGAGGACTGGGCTTTCTCTGCATCTTCACCATTTGTCACCAAATCCACTGGCAGACTGACCGGCACGCCCAACTTTTTAGCCCTGCACACTGCATCAGAGAACCACTTCCTATGAAAAATGGCGATCTCCTGCATATGTTTGGTGAGAAGCTTTAAGGCGTTGGAGATTGTGTATTGTAAAGTGCTGCTGACACTGATTATTCCCCTGAGACTGGGGTTCAGTATGCTTACACAGCACAATGTGCTCTTCAAGACCACAAGAGTAATAATGAAGTTAAAATTCTTTAGCTTCTCTTTAAGCTTTAGAAGTGCTTCAACAGTTTCTGCATCTATATCTGAAAGGGCACTGGTGCACATCTCTCCAATGCTGTTCAAAACGGGCTCCAAGATTTCAAGCATCGTCTGGAAAGCATCGGTGCCATATTCCCAATGGTTATGGCAAGCATCCTTGACTCTGTCCACCTCACCTTTGATGTGGCCGTATGAAGCAGTGATCTTGGCCTCAAGCTTCTTCGCTAGAGTTTCAGACTGCCTAATAACAGCGGCGACCTCCTCAACAGTACCAACAACCTCTTGAATTGAGAGAATAGGTATGGAGCGAATCAACCACACATTGAAGGCGTAAGGGTCAGAGGGGGCCAACACCACCTGTGGAAAATCCCGCAGCATCCTGCAGGCGAGTTCCTTCAATTTAAGACTCATGCTACCGGTTGACAGGTATGTGAACCCGCGGCAGTGCTCCATTCGCAGGCCCCACTTATTGCGGATCTCAGATATAAGCATAAGAAAAAGATTGTCAGAGTCAATGTCACAGGGAAGGAATCCCATAAGGTGCTTTTGTGGGAAGCCTACACCTGTCATGGAGCGGACAAACACAGGGATCTGGTCCTTGCCCTCAGTGTTTATCTTGTCTTCGAGAAGTATGGAGAAAAAGCGTGCAAGGCGCAATCCATTGCGAATCTCTTCACGCATAACATCCTCTCCTAAGGTGAGCACTTCTCTCCGGTCAATCTTCTCTGCACATATGGCATTGACAGAGAGTGGTCCAGCTGGGTCTTTTCCCAGTGGTTTGGTAGTGTTGAGAGTTGGATTGTTGCAGATGCTGAAACCAGTTAAAGCTAAAGTCTCCTTGAAGTAGTCTTTCAAAGTTTCCTTGGCTTTGGAAATAGCAGGATCCTCCTTCTCCGATTCATCATGCACAGGATGATTTTGCGTTTCGATGTTCTCAACAGGGTCACTCTCAACATTAACTTCAGCTTCTGCTGTTATTTCAGAGAGCTTTGAGTTATCTGTGGTACCTTAATTAGAAGAACACACACACAAAGTAAAAACAGGAGATTCTTCTTATTATTTTTTTGAGCTTGTGTAAATACAATAGAAGAGAAAAATCAAAAATGCTGACATGACAATGCATTATTACCTTTAGTTTTCTTTGTGACAATTGTCTCCTCTTCGGTCTGAAAATGAAAACACATTTATGATCATATGTGTTTGTAATACACACTCAAGCCTGTTTCACACAAGTGGCGCTGCAGCTTAACTACAGTCAGAACATTTACATAACTAGTTATAATTGAGATACAGCAATTTTTTTTCTTTTTTCGTAGTCGAGCTACAGTCTTTTTCTGTCTCTCCAAGTATGCATGACAAAATGCACAACTTACTATTTGAAGGAAAGATGTCAGCTGAGAAAATGTTAAATACCAAGGCATATTGTGATCTGACTAACATGTTTTATATGCTGGAAGAAGTCTAGCTACAATCACTCCAGCTGACCTATAGATTCTTCTTCGCAGGTATGTTCATGGTTTTATAGGGATATTGTTTGATTCGTTGGTCCGTTGGATCAGATTGCATTCTCACCACAAGCAAACTACTCCTGACTTCATTTGCAATCAGAGGTGGTCTCAGACCGATTGTGCCATGTTCATATATGCCTAAACGAACCAAACGCCCTTAATGTGCATGTAAATGTACTAAAAAACAGGCGCATATATATATTAGACACTAACAGCATTTCTGAGGCATACACAAACATTCTGAGTTACCAAATTGAGTCAATGCCACTGTAAAATGGTTATTTTTTCGTTGCTTCATAAAAGCCAATTTTGCAAAAGATTGCATTCATAAATGGGTGTATAGTCCATTGCTGAATTAGGTGCGCTATGCATGCGCAGCTAAAACCAGCTCAGCACCAAAACACTACTTCCAGCTATGCACCAACACACTGCAACCTATTAATATGGTAAATGTATTGCCCATGCATTACGTTGTTATCATTTTCTTGAAGTAAATTTTTATTTATTTTTTTAATTCCAAGACTTAGTTCTCAAGACCTAAACATCCTGAAAGACAAAAATAAACTTGAATAAAATATGCGGATGGACTCCAGATGTTACCAATACATTTAGTTGTGATTCAAGAAATCTCTATTTTTCCTGCATATCTTTTATTTATTTTTTTGCATAGAAGTAACATCAGAACACACAAAGATGAGAGCATTGGCAAACACCATATTGATGACTACAATTTAAAAAAAAACATTATATAATAAAATAAGTTATTTTGCATCTAAACATGTGGTGTTAAATCAAATACTCACTCTCTCTCTTGTTCTTTTTCTGCTGCTGTTTTGTGCCATCTCCTCATTGGTTGTAAAGTCAAATAAAGTAGGAACTGCATCCTCCTTCAATACGGACTTAAGAGCGCTCTTAAATCAAACAAAAAGAGGTTTTACACATTCCTAATTAACAGTAATCAGTTCAACTCTTATCCTTGGTAATAATACTATCCACTATTATTATTAGCAACAATGTACAACAGGTGTTTATGCATCTTTAGGAGTGGGGTAAACTGTGCCACTTTTTGTTGTCCTCTAGACAGAGGTAAAACTTATATACCAATTGTGTGTGTCTGCAATAAAACAAAGTGTCTATCATTGAATCATTTAAATATTACAATATTACCAGTATAAAAACGTTTGCACCATATTAGCATGGTAAGTTGTATTTTGTCAAAGGGCAAGTTGAATAAATGGAGAATACATAAACCAATCTAATAAAAATACAAATATTAGTGTATTATTTTACAAAACTAATTAACCATTAAGGTTGCATGCAGGGAAATTAATGAAATATGAAATACGGCTCTCTCCATGCAGTTAAGACTTTGTGAAGGTTAGGTAGCTTCTTCAATACATAACTTCATGGGGGAGAATCCTTAATCATTTACTTAGAAAAGAAGGTTTGTTTTTGCCAACACTCCCTCCAAATATTGGCAGAAAATTTTCAGAAACCATTTAAGGAAAATGCACCAATAAATTCTTCAAGGATAACCTTTAGCCACATGTATTTTTAATAATCTATGATATAAATCTGGATCTGGTTAAATTCGCTTCGACAACTAGATTTGCTTTGAACATATTTTACATTCATGTACAAAATTAACTTAAAAAAAAAAACTAAATAAATGAATGTCCATCTTTCTATCACAGACAGATGGATTTAATGGGCTCTTGCTAAATATATGGTGTCATGACAAAATTTGTGCCATTTCCTATGTTTAAGGAATAGCTCACCAAAATATCAAAATTCTCACACTCATGCCATCCTAGATGTGTATGACTTTCTCTCTTCTGCAGAACACAAATGAAGATTTTTAGAAGAATATTTCAGCTCTGAAGGCCCATACAATGCAAGTGAAAGGTGATCAAAAATGTTAAGCTCCAAAAAGCACAAAGGCAGCATAAAAGTAATCCACATGATTCCGGTGGTTTAATAATGTTTTTCTGAAGTGATCTAATCGGTTTTGGGTGAGAACAGACCAAAATATTACTTTTTTCACTATAAATCTTGACATCAGCAGTCTCCTTGGCAATCATGATTTCATGCTTGATTACGGTTCACTCTGTGCATGTGTCAACAACTAGGAAGTGTAAATCACAGTGAAAAAGGAGTTACATTTTGGTCTGTTCTCACCCACATCTGATTAGATCACTTCAGAAGACATGTATTAAACAATTTGAATAATACCGATACATTTTATGCTGCCTTTGTGCTTTTTGGTGCTTCAACACTTTGGTTAAAAAAAATCAAAAAAAAAAAAAAATCACTTGCATTGTATAGACCAGATGTGCCCAAAGTTTTTCCTATGAAGGAAAAATGAAGGGCCAAAAATCTAACTTGATTGAGGGCAGTGGGCCAAAAGTAAACATTGCATATATCAAACTGTATTATTGTAAAATTAAATACTAATACTGCAAAACACACAGAACTCTAAAATTAAAATCATCAAGTGTCCTATACTTGCACAATGCACGTAATTAATTTCAATATAAACTTTTATGGATGTTGGGTCTCTTTCTCATTTGTGAGTCACTTTGGACATAATGTCTGCTAAACAACTAAATGTAAGCGTATCTTAAAACATGGTTACTGTCTCTTTAAGAACAGTGCATCTCCTCACATTGAACACACTGTGCAGTTTTGGAGAGATGAAGATACAATGACATGACATTATACTATCAAGTAGGATATTGTTTTGTGACAAAGATGATATTCAACATATTTCTTATCATAGATCAACACATTGCCCTGAATTTCATTCAGTATTACCATTTATTGGGACTGCCAAATGTACTAGGATTATTTAATTAAACAATTCTGTAAAATGTTTTTGTGTTGTTAATGCATTTAGCCTGCTTACCTTTATATGACATTAAAACTGAATTTCCTCTTGTGCTATCAAAAACAAAAATTTTAATTTGTTTCTTTTCTTAAAGACGTGTGCACACTTTACAATTTATAATAGTCCTTTAAGATTGTTGCTTGTCAGACTTTACGATATGAACGCATTGATATCGCCATGGCAAATTGTGGTCCCAATCAGTGAATGTGACACGTTACGGGAAGCTACGAAGCACATTTCTGCAAAATAAAGATATTGGGGTGGCACCTGTGATGGCCAATGGAGCGAACTTTCTGACAGCACTTATTTAAAAGCTCACCGAATTACGCATACACATTTAAAAAAAAAAAAAATCAAGTGAAGATGGGTTTGTGCCCATAGTCGACATTGTTGCTGGTGATGTCTGGTAAGGACCTGCCTTACAACAGGCCTACGAGCCCTCAGTCCAGCCTCTCTCAGCCTATTGCAGACAGTCTGAGCACTGATGAGGGATTGTGCATTCCTGGTGTAACTCGGGTAGTTGTTGTTGCCATCCTGTACCTGTCCCGCAGCTGTGATATTCGGATATACTGATACTGTGCAGGTGTTGTTACACGTGGTCTGCCACTGCAAGGATGATCAACTGCCCTTCCTATCGCCGAGTGCTGTCAAAGGCGTCTCACAGTACGAACATTGCAATTTATTGCCCTGGCCACATCTGCAGTCCTCATGCCTCCATGCAGCATGCCTAAGGCACGTTCACGCATGAGCAGGGACCCTGGGCATATTTCTCATCAGTAGAAAGGTCTCTTTTTATAACTGTGACCTTAATTGCATATCGTCTGTAAGCTGTTAGTGTCTTAACGACCATTTCACAGGTGCATGTTCATTAATTGTTTTTGGTTCATTGAACAAGCATGAAAAACACTGTTTAAACCCTTTACAATAAAGATCTGTAGTTATTAAAGTTATGATTTTTACAAAATTGTCTTTAAAATACAGTGTCCTGAAAAATAGATATTTCTTTTTTTGCCGAGTTTATATACACACACACACACACAGAGAAGAGGCCAAAAATATTAGCAAAGTTTTTTATAAATCTGCATTGTCATTTTGATCTTTCATTCAAAAAATTCACAAAAATCTAACATTTGATTGAAGTAAAACAATTGAAAGAGGGGAAATATCTCATTATTAAATATATATTTTTCTCCAAAACACATTGGCCACAATTATTGGCAGCCCTAGAAATATATCTGAAGTATATTCCCACTCATATTTAAAAATGTTTAGTGCATTTGTGTGACTAGGAACATGAAATTGTTCAGCCATGACTTCATGTTTCACAGGGGTATAAATATGAAGTAACACACAGGCCAAATTCCCTTAATCATCAATCACAGTGGGTTAAACTAAAGAATATATTCTGATGTGCAGCAAAAGGTTGTTGAGCTCCACAAAATGGGAAGTGGCTATAAGAAAATAGCCAAAGCATTGAAAATACCAATTTCCACCATTAGTGCAATAATTAAGAGCTTTCAATCAACTGGAGGTCTAAAGAATCGGCCTGGAAAAGGACGCATTTCTATATTGTCTCCACGCACAGTGAGGAGGATGGTTCAAGTGGCCAAAAAAATCTCCAAGGATCACAGCTGGAGAATTGCAGAAATGAGTTGGGTCTTGGGGTCAGAAAGTCAATAAATAAAAAATCTATTCAGATATCACCACGAGTTGTTTGGGAGGGTTTCAAGAAAAAAAGCCTCTGCTCTCATCCAACAACAAACTCAAGCATCTTCAGATTGCCAGACACTACTGGAACTTTAAATGTATTCAAACGGGTTATATGGTCAGAAGCAATTAAAAAAAAAAAGAGGAGGTGGTTTTTGGCAGCAAACACCAGAGATGGGTTTGGCGTACAAATCCCCACGATTAAATGTGGTGCTGCATCTTGAATATTGTGTGGCTGTTTTTGTGCCAGAGGTCCTGGACTTCTTGTTCAGATAAATGGTATCACAGACTCAAATACCACCAGATAAAACATCAAAACCTGGCTACCTCTGCCAGAAAGTTTACAATGGGCCCTGGTAGGATCTTCCAGCAGGACAATGATCCAAAACAAACATCAAAATCAACACAAAAATGGTTCACTGACCACAAAATCAAGTTTCTGCAGTCCCCTAACCATTCCATAGAAAATACGTGTGGTGAACTGAAGAGGAGAGTCCACCAACATGGACCCCTGAATTTGAAGGATCTGTGAAGATTATGTATGCAGTAATGTTCTCAGATCCCTTGCCAGGTGTTCTCCAACCTCATTAGGCATTATTAGAGAAGACTCAGAATTGTTATCTTGGCAAAGGGAGGTTACAAAAAGTATTGAATAAAAGGATTCCAATAATTATGAACAAAATTATGAGAAAAAATATTTATTTAATGAGATATTTTCCATTTCAATTGCTTTCCTTCAATTAAATGTTAAATTTTAGTGAAATGTTTTAACGAAAGATCAAAAGGATAAACAATGCAGATTTTTTTTTCCACAGCCTTTGTGTATGTTTACCAAGGGTGCCCATTTTGGCCACTATGTGTATATCTATATCTATCTATATATATCTATATATATCTATATATATCTATATCTATATATATATATCTATATATATCTATATATATATATATATATCTATATCTATATCTATATATATATATATATATATATATTTATTCCCCCTGGTCATCTATGGCAAGGCGGACCAAATCAAAGGTCATCACAAGCCAACTACAGAGCGAAGATATTAGTTTAAAGATCTTTGTGTTCTGCAGAAGTCAGGCAGACACACCTGGGATGGCATGAGGGTGAGTAAATGATGAGACAATTTAGATTTTTGGGTGAACTATTCCTTTAAGGCAACACAGCTTACCCACTGACAATCTCCTATGAAATAAATTATTTTAATTTGTTTTGTTTGAATATCAAGTCAGAACACACTAATACCAAATACATATTACCAGGTAAAGCTTTTTAAATATACAAAATAAAAATATTAAACAGAAAATGCGCACCAAAACATTCACTTACTTGTTGGCATATCATTGACGGCTCAAAATGTTTAGAGCACAATTTATAGTTCCTGTGTAAAAATTCAGGCGTTTTGCTTTCCAGATCTGGTCTGCGGCAGTTTCCTATCCATTGTTTACATCTAAAGATAAAAATGTGGTTACTGCAGTAGTGCAAATCCAAAAGTGATGTTCTATCAGTAATAAACCTTAACTCATTTTTAATGAATCACGGGGAACAAAATCATTCACGTACACTACATAAATAGCCCAATAACCCGTTTTAAACCCAGATGCTACGATTATAGAAAAATCCATCGTAGCACGGCCATCAATGTACGTAGTACAGAATGTATTCGGAGGGAATAAAATTCCTGCCATTTTGGGAAGGGTCTGATGATGGCGAACGTGTCCAGAAGTCATATGCTTACATTAACATCTATAAAAGTTACAAAAATCACATTGAAGAAACGCTAAAGATGATTTTAAACGGCCAACTTCAAAAAACCTCCACAACGTTGCATACCCAGATTAATGAAATTTCACATTAAACGTAGTCTTGGAAAAGGGGTGCCATGCACCTAATGAATCGTTGCAAAAGGGGGGCAGAAGCTAACCAGCTAACAAATAATGCTAATTTGCTTACCCTAGCCTTAAATAAAAATCTCATAATACTAGAAATAAAAACAGTAAAACATTAAAATGGCATTTACTCTCAAAACAATCGGCACTCACCGGTCCGGATCCAGCGGGAACCTGAAGAAGGAAACGTTAGACTGGTCGGTACTCGGCTTGCAGTTTGCTGCAGCACAGCAGTCGGGCATTTTGGACTCGATCAAAATGAACACTGCATTGCACGAATCCTTCAGCGCACGGAAAAGCTTCGAATCGCAAACAAGTCGTTACATAGATGGTACACTTTCGAAAGCTCAACTGCTAGTTTGTATCGTCGCGTGCATTATATTGGAACTTGCTCGAGGCCGAAATGTTGCAACTACAAAATCTAATCAACAACCAGGAAGAACACCTATGTGGAGCGGAAACAAATACTTAGACTAAACTGAGGATCGATCCACCCCCCAAATTACTCTAGTCAATCACCATCTTTAGTTCATTTTCTCACACACACTCAGTATAAGCCAATAATGTAAACCCTGTGTTACTGCTGGTATTAAAATCCGAAAACTCCAACAAAATTGTTCCCTTTCTCCACGAGGCTCCAAGGTTGTTTTTCTCCCCCCCCACATGAACAATTGAGGTCACACCCCTTGAATAACATAGGTATGGTATGGAAATAAAAGAGATTGCATGTACATTATGAGTAAAATATATTTTAGGATTATCACTTATTTAGGTAGGTGTAGGAACATATGTAGTAGTTTAATGTGTGATATTTTAATGCACCGATGACATGAAAATGCCTTAGGATGATAAATACACCTAAATGTAACTGTAAAATTACTAGATTTGTCATATGGCAATACAATTCTTTATAAAAATGTAATATTAATTTAAATACAAATGTCAATGAGCACAATATAATAATTATTCAAATGTCAATCAAGTATATAAAGCAGTTTTTATGCCAGGGGAAACATTATTTCGTAATAATGCAAGTATTAACACAGAAAAAGTGTTTAAGACATTTATTTTACCAGACTGAAAAAAAAAAAAAACTACAAATGATTTAATATTGAGTGACATCAGTCGTACACAACATTACATTTTTTGAGAAATGTATTAAAGATGGCTAAATATTATAAGAAATATTATTAGGAAAAGCCTGCAAATTAATAATAAAGGAAAAGTTCACCCAATTTCCAACCCTCGGCTGGAGAGAATCATAATTTGCTCACCCACATGCCATCCCATATGTGTATAACTTTCTTTCTTCTGCAGACAATGTCCATACAATGCAAGTGAATGGTGACCAAAACTTTGAAGCTCAAAAGGCAGCAAAATGTAATCATTATAAATCCAGAGGTTAAATCCATGTCTTCCAAAGTGATATAATAGGTGTGGGCAAGAAACAAAACAATATTTAAGTCAAATTTTTTTACTATAAATCACCACTTTTAAACAGCCCTTATAAGTTCTCTTCTCTCCTAAGAGTTCTTCTTTTGTTTATGGCCATTCACATTCTTCGTGCATATCACCAACCTACTGGGCACACTGGAAAATGTATAGAAAAAAGGCACGGATTTAACCACTGGAGTCATATGGATTACTTTTAGGCTCTATTTATGTGCTTTTTGAAGCTTAGAAATTTCATCCCTGTTGACTTGCATTGTATGGACCTCCAGAGCTGAAATCTTAATTTCTGTTCCACAGAAGAAAGAAAGTTATGCACATCTGGGATGGCATGAGGTTGAGTAAATGTTGAGAAATTTCGTTTTTGGGTGAACTATTCCTTTGACAAACATTTCAAGACTGATGAATACTGATGAAGTTTGTCATCAAAAGATTTATTATGTTTTCAAGTCAATTTAAATGTAACACTATATAAAGACTATAAAACAAATTGGGACAGGAAGAAAAGTCTCAAGTCCTGCCAATCTTGAATCACCATGCATAAAAGTAAAAGTAACAGAATTATATCTGCAAACTGCCGATTCACAACCCAAGTCATCATACTGCCATATATCAGCCTGAACTGATTCATGTAATCAGTCATGTTTCTCAGTTGGCTCACTATCTGGATACATTTTCAGGAATGTCTCCACCATGACATCCAAATCATGCCGAATGCCACAGTTAATATTAACCAGGGCCAGACTCTTATTTCTATGATGCGCAGGTGTATCTTCCAGGTACACTTTCAGCCGCTGTTTTGCAGTGCTGTATTGGCCGTTTGTCACAGTAAAGACTGGCAGGTTGTACAGGACTTTCAGGAGAGCACACACGTTGGGAAAGAACTTCACATCGGACAGCTGAAGTGTCTCATAGATGGTAGACGGCAGTACAACATCTTTAGTTCCATGCTTCCATTTGATCTTCCAGCAGTGCAACTCTGCAGGAAAGGTGTCTGGGTTTGTCAGGTCATTCCTGTAAATGTCTGCCGTGCTCTCCTCTGCTGTGTTGAACTTCAGCTGCCCCATGATTGCAGGAACAAGTGTTAAGGACTTCAAAGCCTTAAGGTGATTTTCAGAGAAGAGCTCAGACAGCTCCTTGATGACATGGGTGACCACGGGAATGGTGACGTGTTCTTTGTAGTATGTCTCGGGTTGGATTTCCTCACCAGAATTTGGTCGTTTTCTGAAGTACAGCCTGGGAATTTTTACTGGTATTTCAAGGGCTGCAGCCAGGTTGACAGCCTCTTCGAACCAGAACTCATGGTATACCTCAAGATTCTCAAACACTTCATTCAGTGAATGCAGAACCGCAGTTAGACTGCTAGATGCAAAGAAGACCTCATTCGTTTGGCCTTGAAGATTCTTGCCAAAGGCTCTGGAGAAGGACAGGGTGTTTTTCAACACAACTAACGTCATAACGAATTCGAAATCAGCCAGTGCCTCAGATATGACAAAGGCATTATGTGCCACTTCATTGCTCCATTTGTGATCTTCATTGTCATGGACACTATCCATGCAAAGCAGGAGAGACTCCAGGAGGTCAACAGCCACTTCGAATGTATCATGCTGCTCTGTCCATTTGGAGTAACAAGCCTCCTTGAGAACATTGGTTTTCTCATCATTTCCCTGGTAGTAGATCAAAATGGCATTTTCCAACTGATTCTGCAATAACGGCGATTTACTGAAAAACGCATCCAGCTTTTTCAGTGTAGACATGACAAGATGCACTCCTGTGAGGTTCATAGTGTTTGCCAGGCAGATGTTTAGAGGGCTATTGGAGCAGGGGGTGAGGACAGCTAGTGGGTGTAACTCAGATATTCCAGCTGCCACTGATTTGACCTTCATAGCAGACACACCAGAGCACAAATACGCCAGCCCTCTGCAATACTGCATGTCCAGGCCACATTTCTCGGTCACTTCAACAATAAGCCTCTCAGTTATGGCCTCCGCATCTCCTTCAAAAAGCAAGAACCCAATTAACACTTCCTGAAGGCAGTTGCTCTTATCCACAAAGCGAACAAACAACGGGAGATGGCTCTCTCCGACTATCTCAACCAGGTTGTCAATAACCAATGAGAAGAAACGTCCCTCTTTAACTTCAGCTAACAGCTCTTGACGGACACAATTTTCACTCACTTCCAGCATCTGCTGTAACTGAGTAGAGGAGCAGTACTCCAAGTTTATGGCAGACATCTCAAACTTCTTCCTGAGGAATTCATCACCTGCATTGATGCGGTACTCCAACAGTGCCTGGAAGTTGCTGGGAGTGAAGCTTTTGCTTTTGGGCTCTTTATCAGAGTGCCCATGCAGAGGAATGTTCTGCGTGCCCATCATCACAACAATATCAAACAAAGACTTGAGATACTCTTTGTTCAGCGTTTCTTCATCATAAGTCTGGGGGCCACTTTCAGCCTCATCACCATTGTTGCTTTCACTGATCTTTTGGGTTGTTGTGCCACTAATATCTTCTTCACATTGGGTATCCGCTGAGAATAGAGTGAAAAATTGATTTAGAAAAAACTGTACATACAGTGTTGCACTGGCAAGATAAGTTCCAAATCATAACACAGAAAGAAAAAAAAAATAATCACAAAAACAACTCACATTTACCCTTCTTTGCTTGAGGGGCTTCCTTATTTTCCGTCTGTAAAAAACATACCAGATTCTTCAGTAAACCACTCACATTCAGTATTTAGGCAGAATCAAATGGATAGTTCCCCCAAACATGAAAATTCTGTCATTATTTTCTGGCTCTCATGTTATTCCAAACTCTCTTTCTTCCAATGAACACAGAAGGAGATATAAGGCAGAATGTTAGCCACAGTCACAATTCACTTTCATTGCATCTTTTTTCAATACAATGAAAAAGAAAATGGTATCCAAGGCTGTCAGTCCCCAACACTCTGTGTTTTGATCTAATTTTCTGTTCTGAAGAAAAAAAAAAAAATCATACAGGGTTTGAACAACATCAGGGTGAGTACATGATGACAGGATTTTAATTTTTGGGTGAACTTTTCATTTAAGGTGACTTTTAACTTAAAGAAACATAAGAGCATAATAGACTAACAACCCATAAAAATATACAGAAATCTTACTTCCTTATTTGACCGTTTGCGGCAAGGATCATCAAATATAGTTGGTATCGAATTATTCTTTAGGACTGTCCTGAAAGGACTCTGGATAAAAATAAGAAAATGAGTAATCCACAAAGTTAGAGAAACACATTTTAAATTATTGATCGGCAGATGACATGATATGCCAAAAAGTGTTATGCATGCTTCTTCATTTAAAATGACTTTACACAATTTGTTAAATTCTTGTATTATTATTATACATGTAGTTTTAAACTTAAAAACAAATTTCAATACAGGATTTTAAGTGAACTATATAAAAAGCTAAAAGGTTACAAAAATTGAAGGGAAATGTTAAAGGAATAGAAATTACTCAATTTAAATTCTCATCATTCATGCCATCCCAGATGTGTATGACGTTTTTTTCAGCAGAACACAAACCAATATTTTTAGAAGAAATCTCAGCTCTGTAGGTCTGCACATTGCAAGTGAATGGTGAACAAAAACTTTGAAGATCCAATAAGCACATAAAGGCAGCAGAAAAGTAATCCATAAGACCGTAGTGGTTTAATTCATGTCTTCTTAAGCTTTCTTTTCAGTTTTGGGTGAGAAAAGGCCAAAACATAACTCCTTTTACACTATAAATCTTGACATCAGCAGTCTCGTTGGTGATCATGATTTCAAGCTCGATTGAATTTCCAAGCATCATCTAGCGCTCTGTGCACATGTCAAGCACTAGGAAGTGTAATCGAGCTTGAAATCATGATCGTGCCAAGAGACTGCAATGGCAAGATGTACAGTGGAAAAAAGTAGAGCTAAATCTTTAGAAGACATGGATTAAACTACTTTTAACCTTGAATGGATCACTTTTACGCTGCGTTTGTGCTTTTTGGAGCTTCAAATTTTTGGTCACCATTCACTTGCAATGTGCGGAGCTACAGAGCTGAGATATTCTTCTCAAAGTCTTCTTTTGTGTTCAGCAGACTAAAGAAATTAATACACATCTGAGATGGCATGAATGATGAAATCATTTTAATCTTTGGGGAAACTTTTCCTTTAATAGAAATGGTCACAGCAACTAAAATATACTGCACATTTCCCCATATTCTGTTGCCCCAAAATGTATTCTGACACACTTAAAATATCTGAATGTTTATTGTTTAATAATTTAAAACCTAACAAAAGTGTATGAGCTATTTAAAAAAAAAAAATTCACTGGTTTGATATTTTGGCATAAAATCTAGGCCTAATGCAAAGACATAATACATTTTTAAGTGCGACTAAGTGTCCAAATACTTTTTGGGGTCTCTGTATACAGTTGAAGTCAGAAGTTTACATACACCTTAGCCAAATACATTTAAACTCATTCCCTATCTTAGGTCAGTTAGAATCACTACTTTATTGTGAAATGTCATGATGCTGCCACCCCCATGCTTCACGGTTGAGATGGTGTTCTAAGGCTTGCAAGCCTCACCCTTTTTTCTCCAAACAAAACGATGGTCATTATGGCCAAAAAGTTACATTTTTGTTTCATCAGACCAGAGGAAATTTCTCCACGTAAGATCAAGTAAGATCTTTGTAGCCATGTGCACTTGCAAATTGTAGTCTGGCTTTTTCATGGCAGCTTTGTAGCATTGGCTTCTTCCTTGCTGAGCAGCCTTTCAAGTTATGTCACTATAGGTCTCGTTTTTACTGTGGATATAGATACTTGTCTAACAGTTTCCTACAGCATCTTCACAAGGACCTTTGCCGTTGTTCTGGGATTGATTTGCACATTTTCACCAAACTAAGTTAATCTATAGGAGACAGAATGCATATCTTTCCTGAGCGGTATGATGGCTGCATGGTCCCATTGTGTTTAAACTTGTGTACTATTGTTTGTACAGATGAACGAGGTACCTTCGGGGATTTGGAAATTGCTCCCAAGGATGAAACAGACTTGTGGAGTTCCACAATTTTTTCTGAGGTCTTGGCTTGTTTTCCAATGATGTCAAGTAAGAGGCACTGAGTTTGAAGGTAGGTATCAAAACACATCCACAGGTACACCTCCAATTCAGTACACCTCCTCTCAGATGCTAATTGTCTAAAGGCATGACATCATTTTCTGGAATTTTCAAAGCTGCCTAAAGGCACAGTTAACTTAGTGTATGTAAACTTCTCACCCACTGGAATTGTGATATAGTCCATTAAAATTGAAACAATCTGTCTGTAAACAATTGTTGGAAAAATTAATAATGTCATGCACAATGACTTGCCGAAACTACAGTTTGCTTATATTAAATCTGTGGAGTGGTTAAAAAAATGTGTTTTAATGACTTCAACCTAAGTGTATGTAAACTTCTGACTTCAGTGTATACCCATTTTAACCCAAAATCTTGATGTTAAAAATAAAAGGTGTTAATGCCCATGCTATTTATCAACTCCCTAGACAATTAATTACTAAGCATGTAATTATTACACAATTAGTTTAAAAACATCACTTACAGACTTGAATATCAGGTTAGGTTCAAAGTGCCTGGCACACAGTCTGTGGTATTTGTTTAGATGGTCAGGTGATTTGTCTTTCAGGTCTGACCGATTGCAGTTTTCCACCCATTTCTTACATCTAGAGAATACATACAAACAAACAATTACAGACACTGTTATGCTGATAGTGTGGTTATTGTATTGTATCTATGAAATACATACCTCTGATATGTGCAAAAAATACATGTGTTATTTGTGTGTACTGGATAACAGTGTAATAATGTTTATTGTGCAATTGTTTCTTTAATTTTTGGATTTATTGTATGCTGTACTGTAAAATGCAGTTTGTACCTGCCTGCTAATACATAATGCAATCAATAAACCACATCAGACAGATAAGTACATTCAGTCTGACTAAAAGCTATACGAGGGACACATTATCAACCATAGACTTTATAGATATAATTATTAGCGTCATTTTCCGAAATTAGTTGTAATAGCGCGTCGAGCTAGCAGATAAACACTATCGTTATTTTGAACAATACAAAACCAAAGAAAGAATGGACAGTCTGCTAAACAATTCCCAGCTCTTTAAGATTACTTTATGTAGATTGTATACATTATTGAATATATAAGAGTGTCCATATACTATATAATCTAGATTCAACTTTATTTGTCATCTTCCAACAAGCTAACAGGCACAATGAAGCTCTGCGCGTTGCATGCGCCGTCTGCACTGTTAAATACAAGTTAATGACAAAATCCAGTCGCCTGGCTGATGAAGGCGAAGTTATACGATATAAACCAGTGTAATTTACCTCTCCGGGTCCCGTGGAAACCTGAAGAACGCCAGCACCGAGGTTGTGCTGGTTCTGTTGCAGTTTAGCGCCGAGCAGAGATTAGGCATCGTGCGTTCACTCTGAATCGAATCCTAAAAACGAATTACTTTCATTTGAATCGCTGGAGTGATATTCCTCGCAGAAAGATTCAAAAATGTAGTTTTAGCGACTAATAAAGCGGTAAATTGACCGGCACTCTAGTGCTTTTTGTGGTCTGGAGTAGAAGCGCGTTGTAGTTCGGCTCCGTCCCACAATGCTTCGCTCGTGCATCGTGAGTTCAAAACATCAGCCAATCAGCGTACGTTTAGAGGTAGCAACTGGCGCGAGATTGTAAAGGACACGTTTAAAAATGTATAGCAGTTTCAATGAGAAGGGGAAATAAATATATAATTAATCAAAACTAACCAAAATGAAAGTCGGGGTGAAACATTGATAGTGCACTGAAACAATATTTATAAAAATGTATGTCAGTGCATTGAACAAGATTTTAGATGAAGCTTGTGTCAAATTAATATACCATATAGTGAATGTTCAATCTTTCCTTTAAGAAGGCATGGTCAAAACCTAAATTAATTGAGTTTTTGGCTCAAAAGTGAGTGATTCATGCACTCCTGTTAAAATTACTAATTACTGTATTTTCAGAAAGCGGTCACATATCTCTAAGTGAGAAAGGATACAAAACAGCTAAAAATAAACAATTGCAGCACAGAAATTTCGAACATCAGAAAAAAATATTTGGTTTGTTCATGCTTTTGATACACAACTCTTCAAAACAAATCAGTGTCACTTAAAACTTTATTCGGGTTTACACAATGAATAAAAATGATTCAATGCATCACCTTTTATACATACACACTGCATGAGTTTTGTACACAAAGAGCCTTGTTAAAATGTCATAGATATAGAAGAATGTTACGCATATGGTAGCTCCTAAGCAGTTAAATCTACTAATTCAGTAATCAGATTACTCAGTGTAGCAGCCCAATGCAAGAAACACTTAAATATTAAATCTTTAATAGTGTCACATATAACATTTAAATGTAAGTGTTAAAGGAATTATTCACCCAAAAATGAAAATTCTCTCATTTCATCACTCTCATGCCATCCCAGATGTGTATGACTTTCTTCTGCAGAACACAAATGAAGATTTTTAGAAGAATAATTCTGCTCTGTAGGTCCATAAAATGCAAGTGAATGGTGATCAAAATTATTGAGCTAAAAAACAAACAAGTCCTGCATCAAAGTAATCCATATAACTTCAGTGTCCATGTCTTCTGAAGCAATCCAATTGGTTTTGGGTGAGAACGGATGAAAATATATCTCCTTTTTCACTATAAATATTGACATCAGCAGTCTCCTTGACAATCATGATTTCAAGCTCGACTACACTTCTTAATGCCATCTAGTGCTCAGCACGTGCATCAAGCACTAGCAAGTGTAATCAAGCTTAAAATCATGATCGTGCTTAGAGACTGCAATAGCAAGATGTACAGTGAAACAGGAATTATATTTCAGGCTCTTCACACCCAAAATCGATTAGAACACCTCATAACACATTAAACCACTGGAATCATATGGATTACATTTATTCTGCCTTTATGCCCATTTCTGGAGCTTTAACATACGCATGCATTGTATGGCCCAACAGAGAATAGATATTTTTCTAAAAATCTTAATTTGTGTTCAGCAGAAGAAAGAAAGTCATACACATCAGGGATGGTCTGAGGGTGAGTTAATGAGCGAATTAAAATTTTTGGGTGAATTATTCCTTTAAGTTTGCTATAAAGGTCCAAACCTCAGGTTCACCATTTGAAATTGACAAACTTTCATTACATTCTTTAGCAGCATCCTTTTGCTAAATCTCCAGGCTGATCAGGGAGATCTTCCAGTAGAGCTGTGTTTTTTCTATAGATATACGCACTTGCATCTGCATCTTCTAGCTGCACCAGCTCAGCCAGTGAGGACACACAGGTGTCGTGTTCATTCAGCATATTTGGCAGACGAGAGGACTTGCGCTGGATTCGCGTTGATCTTCGCACAGGTGTGAGGAACTTCAGGTCTTTGATGGTGCTCTTGCATCGTGAGCCACTGCCTGGTGCCGTTTCGCAGTCAATTTTCTTCTTCACACTAACAGCACATATAGAAAAAAAGAAAATATAAAGACAAATTAAATATCATATTAAAATACTTTAAATTTAGCCAAGTTTTACGTGAGTGAATCCAAGAACATACAATTAAAGGTATAGTGTACCCAAAAATGTACAGAAAATTCTGTCATCATTTAGTCATGTTGCTCCAAACCCATTTTACTTCTTTGGGAGAAAGCTCTCGAAAAATAGGCAAAAACAACTGCCTCAATCACCACTAACTTTAATTTTATGGAAAAAAGATGCAATTAACGTAAATGGGGTCTGAGAGTATAAAACATTTTTGTGTTCCACAGAAGTCAGTTATGTGTGTTTGGAACAATTATGACAGAATTTTCTTTTTTGTGTGAATTATCCCTTTAAATATCCCTACTACTTACCTTTGCAAATATGGAGTAGTTTTAACACTGTACTTCACAATGGATGCACATTCCATCTCTGGAGATGTAGAGCTTATCTCATACTCAGTGTCCACATCATCATCATCATCCTTTACAACAGCCTCTTTAGTGTCTTCTGTACCATCACAATCAGAGTCTTCCTTTTCCTCCAGTTCTTCATCCTCCAGAATTTCATACAATTTATCAGTTTCTTCCTCCTCCACTTGCACTTCCATTTTTTTCTCTGTCAAAACATCAGCTTTGTCAGTCTATTTTGAACCTTAAAATGTGCACTCAGTAAGTTTTTTCCTCATTTAAAAAGTTTAACTTGTAAAGAAATAAATAGTAATTTTGAAACCCAAGTATAAAATCATGACCACTCATGTGAGATGAAGAGTTCAGTCATATCAGTAACCTTACAAAAGCTCTTCTATTCTGCATTGAGTATGGGTGCCTCGTGGGGGCTGACATGTTAGCATCACATGACCAGCTGAATACTACTTACTTAATCTCAGTAACCTCCCTGATATTGGACACTTTCATTTGGGCTGCACAATTAATAAAAAATAAAATAAAAATCACGATTGAGATTATGGCTGTCACAATTATGCAATTATGAAAACTGACGATTATTTAATTAAGACTACCGTTGCATTAATGGTTTCTATTTAGAACGTGTTTTTGCGGCAGTTAAGTTTCTAAACAATCTCAGACGTGTGCGTTGAGCAATGAAACGACAATGACCAGAGACGCAGCGAGTCTACAGTACAATCAGTCATGAGAATCAATCCTTAAGCACAAGTTATAAAACGTCTGACGTCCAGATGCTTGCTTACAGTATATTTAATATCTTTGCGATGGCACATGGAAAATTAGTGCTAAAGAAACATCATCTGACATCGAAAAGATGATGTAGAACAAAGGTGAGCAATTTTGAATTATTTTCAATTTGTTGCATGTCACGCCGTATTATTTACCATAGGTAAAAACTAAAACGATACCGACCGTTATAATCAAGGTACAGTCAGGGTTGAAATAACTGATTTATTGTGTTGTTTAAACAGCTATATTTATTATGTGAGGATATGTGAGTGCAGAACACCGTGTCAGTGACCTTGTGCTGAACTGCCATGCTCAAACAGTGATTGACAGCTTCAGTCATTATAATGGGAAAGTTTGAATATTGTTGCATTGCTCAATTTTTGTGTACAATTTATTAAAAAGGGATAACAGTAAAAGTATTAAACAGCTATAAAGTGGCTTGTTTTGAAGTCAGCTTGTTTTGGATGTTTTGGACATAGAAAGAGTCTTGAACATCATACTTCATGGACCATCTACTTTGCTTTCACGTCTGCTCAGATAAATACCTATTTGACCTACAAATGCTGTGACAGATTGAGGCCAAATATGATCTTTGATCAAATATGAGGAACTATGATCTTATGTGAACAAGATCACAATACAGGATTTTAAATGCATTAAGTAACTTCAATCTAAATCGTCTGTTCAGTTTGACTATTGAATACATCAAATGTTATTTACTGTATGTGGTCCAATAATTTAAGCAGTAAAGACACATTTTTATGCCACATTTTCCATCTTTGAAAGTGTTAAATGTGTGAGGATATGAATACATCAACATGATACATGACAGTCATATTAACTGAAATTAAAACTGGTTTTGTCAATAGTTCAAAAAGAACCTAGAAAAAAATAAATAAATTATATATATATATATATATATATATATATATATATACACACACACACACACACAGTGAATTTCTACAATAGCATTGGTAACTGAAAACTGCTGTTTGAAGTAAGCCATACTTCGATATAGTTAAAAAAATACATATTAAAAGGTACTGAGTGCACCTTTAAGAGGAGTAAAAATGTATGAACAATCGCTTGATGCGTAACACTTCAATGAGTACAACTCGTTATTTTTTTTCTTGAAATATTATTGATTATTTAACAATTCATCAAGAATTTGAATGAAATTTACCGTCTTTACATGATGAGGGTGTTTCCATTGCCTCCAATTTATCACACAAGTTGAGCACCAACTGCATATTGAAGAAAAAGAGAATTACACTAAATATCAATAAACAGGCATGTGCAAGCAATAAATAAGCTTCAGTGTCATTCTTACCGATTCCATCCTTATCTCTGGGTCAATCGGCAGATCCATATCACTGTTGTCAAGCAAATCTAGTGTGGTATTCATAATATTACTTGATCTGCTAGTGTGCACTTCTTTGTTATCTAGGACTTTATTGTCCTCACTTCCACTGTCCTCACTGTCCATCTTTATTTCAGGGGTTGATTTAACACCCTCAGTCTGGGTGACTGGATCAGACTGGGCAATGACAGTGGCTTTTGGTTCAGTTTTAGGCTGCAGGGCTGGTTTGTTTGAATGGGTTACAGACCTTTCGGAGATTGGAGGCCTCTTCAAGGCCTTTCCTTTAGATGCCAGCCACTCTGCAAGCTTCGCTCTGACAAGAGAAACCAAACAAAACATTAGGCAATGACATCAATACATCCTAAACCCATGTTTTTCAACTGGTGGGTCACAGATCTGTTTGGATTGGGTCACAGACAGCAAGGAAAGAGCAATGCCTATCTCTACCTTCATTGAAAATTGAATTCTCGCATTCTTTATACACATTAAATATGCTCCTAATCTGCAAGACAATATTTTTTTGTGCCGTGATAGAAGACTTGTTTTAAGAGTGCCACTTGCTTTAATGATCTGCTCTGCTCTAATATCAGGAACACAGACTTCTCTCTATATTGTGCCGCTGACCACAAAACCGATGAACTATTTGAATTCTAGAGTGTTTTCTAGTTTAAAGCGCTATAGAAAAGAGACCAAACAAACCTCAAATGTTAGACAGCCCAGACATGCTAAACTGCACTGAGAAGCAAAACCAGTTAAGAAGATCCACTGTCCTAAACCATGACCTGCTACAACATATTGAGCCACTGCGAACCAGAAACACACTGAATAGACCAATCGTTTCTATTCCAAACCATTGCCGAAATATGATCATTTAAATGTTGATTGAAACTCTCTTTTTTATTTTAGTACGTAAAACTCAAAATGTCTTTCTGGGTCAAAGTGTTTCAAAATGATGGAGCAGGTCACAAATCCTCTGGCACCAGACTGATACTCTGACTAAAATGATGGCCTGACACTGGCTGAAGTAAAAACACCAGTTTTAAATTGATCAGGTATTACATGGGTGAAGCATTCTAAAATGTGCAAACATCTCACCTTCTCTCTTCAGCCGTCTCCATTTGCACTCTGTACTGGCTGATCTTGCTTGCGATAGGCCTTCTGACTTTCTGTTCAGTGGTGATGACAACATCTTTGGGTTTAGCTCTCGGTACCACTGTCTCTTTCTTCTTAGAAGGGATGGGGATGGGTTTGCTGATGGCTGAGCGGCCTGTAGCTAGAGGAACTGGCCTGGGAGGAATGCAGGCTCTGTGGGTAACTGCTTGGGAGATGGATCCTGGGACTTTCAAAGGTATGTGTTTTTGGGAAACAGTCATCTTGACCGATTTTTCAGTGACATGCAGTGGAACATCAGAGATAGATTTTGTTCTAGACGACAAAGCGGATTTGAGTCCAGGTCTAGTGGACACTGGCAGAGCAGTAACAGACTTGGACCGGATTTTAGGCAGTTCGGTTTTTGGTCTGGTCAAATCAGGTTTTGAAATCACTCTCTTTTCTGTTATCTTCACATCACCACTGGGTTTCCGGAAACAGTCTATTTTAGACTGAACCACACGCCCCTTATAGATACCAGGTTTGGACTTCTGAAGTACAGTAGAAGGTGCTTTTTTAACTTCTTCTACAAGCTTACAGTGTCTAACAGACTGCTGGGTACGGAAGGCCTGACTAAGTGTGCTCAGCTTAGCAGGATCAGCATCATTAGTTTTGCCCTTTGGCCTAACATCCTTATCCTTCATGCTTTTTCCAGAATTACCCTCTTTTAGATCATACTTGGATTGAAGAGGTGCTGATTTACTGATTACATTTCGTTTTGATACACTACTATTGATGACTTGATTTTTGGGGCCACAACGTGGTTTGGTGTTCTCCTTGTTACTCTGAATAGAAATAATTAAAGAGCATGATTAATAAAACAACATATTTTACTTTTGTAAACATGGGAAGTTAATTGAATAAGAAAAGTTAAAGGAAGTTAACTCTCATGATTTACTCACACCATCCCAGATGAGTTATGAATGCAGAACACAATGAAGATTTTAAGAATATCTCAGCTTTTTTCGTCCATGCAATGTAAGAGTATGGTGGCTAGAACTTTGAAGCTCCAAATAGCACATAAAGGCAGTATAAAAATAATCCATCCGACTACAGTGGTTCAATCCATGTTTTCAGGAGCAATATTATAGGTGAGGGTGAGCAACAGATCAATATTTAAAGCTCTTTTTTTTTTTTACAACATTTTTAAATATTGATCTGTTCCTCACACAAATCCATAATATTGCTTCTGAAGGTTTTTTTTTTAATCCACTGGAGTCATATGGATTACTTTAATGCTGCCTTATGTACTCCTAAGTTCTGACCACCATTTCCTTGGATTGAACAGACCAACAAAGCAGAGATATTTTCTAAAAATCTGTGTTCTGCTGAAGAAAAAAGTTATCCACATCTAGGATGGTATGAGGGTGAGTACATTGAGGAAATTTACATGTTTGGGAGAACAATCCCTTTAATCTAGTGCTGTTGACCAGCTAGGTCAACAAAGAAAATGAATACCTTTCTCACCACTTGCTCCATTTCTCTCTTCAATAGAGATGATCTCCCCTGCAGAACATAAGATATCACTGTTATAATGTCCTAATAAAAAGATCAATGTCAACAAGCAGTTTATACAGGTTAGCCACACTTTGACAAATTGCTTTCTATAACTTACCACAAGTTTTTCAGTTATTAATGATTTCTGAATAGCAAATTTTATTTATTATTTTTTTTTTACAGAGATTACACCCACAATGAGGAATATGTATCTGATTAAACATTTTAGCATGGAGCATAACTAGAACAAAAATGTGTGTAAATAATTACTTATTCACTAAGACTTTATCCATATCTATTATTTTTCTAGCTTGTCCATAAGCCTGGGAAAACTGCACACAAAAACTGCCATCTCTAAATTCCAAGAAAAACCATTGTAGAAAAACCATATTCCCAGTCATATTCTGACAAGGCGAGACCATCCGGAATACAGGTGGGGTATAACTCATCTGCCAACTACAAATAGGTGCATGCATATGTAGCCAAATCTAATATGCAGAACAGCAAACCTCATTAGAGGCTGTATAGACAACCAGTTCTTGAGCTAAAAACAGCTAGTCAAGCGCAAGTTTTTAAAACGCTACCATTCTTAACCTGACGCTGGTTAAAAACGTCTTACGTATGTTTCTATAGAAAAACAAGTGAAAAACGGTGAGGATGGACGCAAAAACGTGCTGTGTGTACAGCCCATTACACTACATGCCCCAACAAGAATCAAAATAATATGAAGACTCAAAAGTCATTAATGACGGTTGGCAAAATGACGACAACTAACCTTAATCTTCGGGTTCTCAAAAGTCAGGTAAACCAAATGTAATAATCTCTGTTTATCGCTGAATTTGTAGCGCGGAAAACGAATCCCAAAACAATCAAACCGAGTGCATGATTTTCATTTTCAAACTGATTTGACTTGTCGCGGATTGGTGATGGCCGTTTTGGAGTCACTCCTACCGACTAATCGTATTGGCTGATTCTAACCACGTGATTAAAACCGGGCTGGCTCCACCTCTTTTTCTAAACTGGAGTGATGCTCTTTTTGAACCAAAATAAAATTCCTCTCCTAACTGTTCAGTGTTTGGTTAAAAAAAGGACCTTTATGAATTCGGTTGCCCTAAATTCCATACTTTTACTACATTTATGTTTAAATCTAGTTAGCAGCTGTCATTTTTAGCTATTTAAGAAAAGGTCTCAATGTTAATACTGGACATTTGTTATGAGAGAAAACTTCAAAATCTGAGTATATTTTTGTTGTTGTTTTTTACTAAAAGTTACATTAAACAAAAGTGCTGAATGAAAACAAAGATTCAGATTCAGATTCAAATATTCAAACAAACAATTCTGAACTAATCAAAACCTCTCGGTTGTGTATGTAACCTCGGTTCCCTGAGATGAAGGGAACAAAACATGCATTTATTAATGCATATGGGGAGTGCCTTCCTACACAACCTAGTTGAAACCTCTCTACAATAATGCCAATATTCTAGAGTCTTGTAGTGTGGCTAGCATTCCCAATGTTTCTTTCCCTTCGTCTCAGGGAACCGAGGTTACTTATGTAACTGAGACATTCCCTTACGACTCAGTACACTTGACATTGCGTTTATTAACGCATATGTTGAACAGAATCCCATCACGCCACACTACACAACATAACCTCCCAGAAAGGAAGCATGATGCCGCAGTCTCGTGGGACAGCGACCGACATTAATATGCTGCAGTCAGTTCTGGCTCGTTTAGCATGCTCTGTTCAGGGGCCACACATGTAGGTTACACAGCTGGGGCAGGGGATGCCAGATTGTGCCTTGCGCCTGAAAGAGGAGATCCCTCCTCAGTGGTATTTCCCATGGCGAGCTGTACAGCATTATCAGGTGCGGGGAGACCCCTTCCATCCACCGAAAAAACGGCGGGGTGTTCCGTCCGCCAGGGGCCGAAAGACTGCCTCCGATCTGCCAGGGGAGGCGCGGCTGTCGTCCACTAGAGGGTGGAAGGGGCCGAGGACCAAGCTACGGCGTTTTGGAGAGCCGGAGAGTAAATTATACAATTTCTTTCTATCTTCTCTCTCTCTCTCTCTCTCTCTCTCTCTCTCTCTCTCTCTCTCTCTCTCTCTTCTCTCTCTCTCCCGCTGTCGCTCCACGTTGGCCTTTCCCTCTCTTTTTAAATATTATTATTATTATTATATATTTAGTTGGGTATAATCACCGTTATGGTGTATAACTACCATGTTTTTTTTTGTTATTGTTGTTTTTTTCCCTCCCCCTGTCCCCTCCCAGATACAGGAAGACGGGGATGACCTGCCGGCAGATGGGGCCAGAAGGGCACGCCTCCCCCCAGGGAAACACACCTGTGTGTGCGTTTGTCTTTTTGGTTATTAAAATAATTTATATTTTAAAACCGGTTCTCGCCTCCTCCTTTCTCTTTTACCTCGTTACAGCCAGTAGGAGCTCACCTCACGTCCATGTAACGGGACAGAGAGCAATTTGGTATGTTCATAATGCGGTGCTCACCATTGGGAAGCAGTAGCGCATAATATGAGGCTTTGAAGTGAGAAAGCCCTATATTGAATCGTGTAAGCGTGTCATGCATGTGCAACCAGTGCTGCAAACCTTTCTCAATATTTGTAATTAATTACAAGATATAATGCAGCACTCACCATTGGGAAGTGGTTTCGCATAATATGCAGCTTTGTGGGAAAGCCCTTTATTGAATAGTGTATGTATGTTGTGCAAGTGCAATGAGCCCTTAATCTTTTTTCAGTCATTGTTACAAGATATAAATATGCAAACTTTATTGCATGTGATTAATGTGAGACACAGAAAACAACTTGTTGAACAACATTTTGAACATCAATATTCCTTTCCTGACAAACAGCAGTAAGGAAAAGGGGTGTGTGCTTTGAAGCGGAAAAGGGCTCTTTATTGAGAATGTGTGAGCATCTTGTGCATTTGTAACTAGTGCTGTATTCTTTATTGCACTTTTTGCATTTATTTGAGTGCAAGACACATGTAAAGAAGTTCGCCCTCACGGGCAAGGAAGAGGCGAGAAACCGGCTTGATATACAAATGATAGTTTTAATGGGAAACTCAAAAGACAAACACACAGGACGACGGACATGTCCGTGAACGATCTCTCTCTCCCGCACCGCCCTCTGCAGTCGGCCTTTATCCCTCTCTGTGGCTTAATTAGCCTGCTACGGGACCGGGCGTGTCGAGTCACGACCCGGCCCCACCCTTCACTGTGCCACAACACAGAAACAACATTTTGAACAATATTGTGAACAACAATATTCCTTTCCTGACAAACATCAGCAGGGAGATGGGAATCCAATCGAGCCTTTTTCTGAGCAAACCCAGAGGGAACCACGGTCTCCACTTTCCGCTTCAAAGGGTTGTACCCATCAGGAGCGCTTTTGCTGCACAGGGGTGTTTCCCCCACTGGTGGGGGGTGGGCGCTGATTCACAGGTGCCAGTGAGGCAGCAGGTATGGGGCTTTTAGTCGGGCACTGACTCGAAACAGAGCGAGGGTGAACCGGCTGTGATATACTCCATTTGGGCATGAAGTGTCTCATAAAGTCTGACTGCTGCTGAGTCGTGAAGTAACACTTAGCAAAAGTATTCACAGAGCCGCCAAAGAGGCTGGCTGGAGACATATCCTACAGAGTGGCTTTTTTACTTATTATTTATTTCTGTGAGGGTCAGCCATATATGTCGATCCAGGCTGCCCAAGGACTTGCCAATGGATGCTGGATGCTGCAGCCCATTCACCAGCAGAACGGCGAGGCGGTGTGATGTTTGTCAGAGCACTGCAGGGGAGCGGCAAGTCTTCCCGTGAAGATTCTGCCCACTGAGTCGTGTATACCAACAGCAAAGGTAGAGGGCTTCTAGACAAGAGATGATCGCTGTCTAGAAGGAAGAAATTCTGAGGAAATGGTGTTTGTGCACCTGCTTTCATAGCAGACAGCTTTGCGCCAAAATGGGCAGGGCTCAAACACCATAGCCAATATTAGAATATTGGCTTTATTGTAGAGAGGTTTCAACTAGGTTGAGTAGGAAGGCACTCCACATATGCATTAATAAGCGCAATGTCAAGTGTACTGAGTCATAAGGGAACTGTGTAGATGGTCCTATACTATCAAAACCACTGATATACTGCATATGCCAACCCAGCATATACAAGGTGTCAACTCCTCCAATCTAGTGGTTCAGAATGGTTTTGATCTGATGTGAGACTATCTCTGTACTGCCATTTCACAGGGTTGTAATGAAAGGCACACTTTCAGAGAAACTACACTGACTTTGCATTATGGTACATTGCCAGTTGAATGCTTGATCACAACCATCTCAGCCATCTGGATGGTACCTAGATAGACCCTTTTTGAACAGAACCCTCTGTCATTGATTAGTAACTACTGAGTGCAATGATTGCTTGTAAATCGTCTGCGAAGACAGTTCATGCATTAGAGGCCTCTCCTTGTTCTTCTGGGGAAAGTGAATAACAAATCACATTGAGCCACTAGGGAGCAGCAGATTCCACAGTCAGACAGTCGCATGCTGTCAAGTGTCCCAGATACCCTTTGTAACAGCATGCATGTCAAATGCTCCTCACTTCAGTGTAATAATGAGCAAATGAGGAGCTGTTGGGCTATGATTCTAACTGTGTTGATCTCAAAATTGCTTCCTTTGGGGGTTCCACAATAATTAATCCGATATTTAATTCATGACATATTCTGCTGAGTGCATGATTATGCAAGGTTTGTTACACATATGCAGTAATTTTTTATAGTTGATAAAGAACATATCCACCATTGTGGACTTTACTTAAATAAATAAGTAAAACATATAAAGTGGGCACCAACAAGTGAAAATGTTTGGATAAGAATTAACCTCAAATAAATTTTCTGTGTGCACAATCAGACTTAATTGGGTCATTCTTACTATTGAATGTTGAGTTTAATCGACAGCATTTGTGGCATAATGTTGATTACCACACACTCATATACAAAAATTCTTCTCGTCCAAGGCACTGAAAATAAAGGTGAATGGGGCCAGTCCAAAAACTTTAAAATATGCTTTGAAAGTATAACTACAAGAGGTAATTATTATAGATGTTAAAGTGATTTTATTGTGATAAAATAGTGTGCGGTTTACAGTTATAACAGACTTACGTTGTCATGACTTCAAGTTGTAATATTAGATATAAATTTACACAGAAACATTTGGTTATCAATCTATTTCAACAAATCTAAAATCATGTTAACATGTGTAATGTTGATGTCTTGTGGCTATACTTTTGAAACTACTTTTTGTATGTATTTAACGTTTATAGACTACCATTTGCAAGTGCACACTGTAATCATAATTTTAGCTTTTTTAATTAGTGAAGGACAAGTCAAAATTATGCCACAAATGTTGTCAATTGAGCTTAACTTGTATTGGACATTCCTTTGAGGCCATCTTTTTATTTAACCCATTGCCACTTTGTTTAATATTTTGTTATCTCATGCAATGACATTCATATATTTTTAAGAGAGGCATAAGTGTCCAAATACTGTTTGGGGCCAATTTACCTGAAAATAATTATATCGGGGAAAACATTGATGGAAACATATCAAGGAATTGTGAATTGTTGAGAAAAGTGTGCCTCAAAGAGCAGAGCTGAGATGAGCTTAATACATACAGACTAGTTTTCTGATTGTCTGATTGTCCAGATTCTATTGTCTTTGCTGGACTTGTGGGGGGGAAAAACTTAGCAAAGCAATGCATTTTTCAAAACTCCACAATGTGTGACAGTGAGAGTCTCCATCAGCCTGTTCTTCTTATTGACAGGTTAAACATAATCAAAGTCTTGAGGGAAACTGAATTATGTTGTGCACTCAATCAAGTGTTTAACCAGAGTGAAGTTTGATGAAATACTGTTATTAACAGTAAAAGTTCATCTTCTTCAGACAGGCTCATATGGTATGCATTTAATTCCCAAAACAACAGCTGACTGCAGTGTTTGCATGTGTGACAGTTTGCTGATAGTGCTAAATGGGAACAGCAGATCGCCAATAAAGTTTGATCAGCTTTTACATCTGCCCGCAGTGTGGATCCCTGAAAATAATGAGGTTTCACATTCCACAAGCATCCACTTCAGCACTGTATCACCCTGTCGGAAATTAACACTAGGCAATCCATCATTCCAAAGGAGAAACATACACTCAGGTTAAAATACACAGATAATGCAGATTATAAATGACATTACTCAAGTATCTGTTAAAGCTGTGTAGGTTTTAAATATCTGGCATTAAAAATGACAAAATAAACAAATAAATGAGAAAAATCTCATTCAAACGTAATTCTTTAATGTATAATTAATGATCCCATTAAATCACTTAAGAAGCACAGTTTTCCTCACTGTGTTGACATACTTTCAACTGAAACAGTAAGTTTGAGCAGGACAGTTTGAAGGGCTTGTTCCTTAAAAAAGCCAATTACGTCACTAGACATTAAATATGATTTGCTAATTGCTGAATATTTGCAGGGGGAGGAACATTCTTTTTCTAGAGAGTATTTAATTGGACAAAGATCTGCATAGTGCAGGATGAATCTTCAATATTTTTGTTCAGTTTGTCCCGGAAAATAAAGACAGTAAAATTTAAAAGGGCATCCTTTTATTTATGCTTAACAACTATGACTTTTCTTGTTCAAACTGTATTTATTTACAATTGCAGTGAAATAATGGACATTTATATATCTATTATATAAAAGTGTGAAATTCTACAATGCCAAACAAAAGATTATATCAGACACAGTATATTGTCAAACATACATTATGATTTTTGCAAATACACAATCCATTTGAGATGTATTTATTGCAGCTGAGATATTTAAGGCAAAAACAGGTCAGCAATAGAATATGAATGAATGCACAATATAGAATAGGTTAATATAATACACAGAAACACATACTGTACCAAAACACCACCTCTTAAGCCAACACAATGAATACTGCATTTACATATACACAATAAAAAGCATATATAACACAGATTAATGGAGAGTAATACAACTGGTCCATTTTGATCACACTCCTCTCTTCCGAACCCCAATAGCTCACTTTAATACCGCTGGACCAAAAAAATCCCAAAGCAAGGCCAAAGGTCAGTCATATGAATCTAAAATGGTCCCTTCTGTAAGATTCATTTAATGTCTCCTTGTAGTATATGGTATGCATTTGGATGAAAAGCACACTGAATACAGAAGGTCTCTAAAACTGAAAATTCAAGTCATCATGCCCATACTGTATATGTGGCGTTTATTGTTTTCTCTACTGTTCATTTTTGTCCTAATGTTTAGTAAGGGTAATGCTTCTGTTTCTTCCCTGCAAAACATGCCATCCATGTACACAGCAACATGGCCACCACGGCCCCTGCCCCGGTGCAGTAATATGCCCATCCGATCTCACAAGAACCTGAAATAGACACAGAAATGAAGTTACTGAAAAGCATAATCACAAACACAAGCGGACTATGCTTGCATTATATAGTAAAGCATACATAGGTATGTCTCTCTATCAGGGTAGCACAAAATTCAGGATATAAAAATTGAAAATGAAAGAAATCAAAACATACTCTACCCAAGTACATGAATGCAGAAGCTTGATTTTGTGTGAAGTTGTGTTCTAAAATGCATCAGACCACAATTCATATAACACAACACAAGTACACATTGCATTCTCAACATTCTCACAAGAGGCACTATAGCAAGATTAGAGTACACTGTCTGCTTCAATGGTTAGTCTTCACTTTCAAGTCAACTACTGTAATGGCACAGCAACAGTTTGAAGAGAATACTGCTGAGCAAGTAATTAAAAGTTCATTTATTTATAGTATCTTACCAGAATAAGTACACATCCAGTTTAATAGCACAGAGTATGAAAGAAACTCTATCGCCCCCTTGAGTACTGAGGTTTGTTACCAACACGGGCCTGGGTGGCTCAGCGAGTAAAGACGCTGACTACCACCCCTGGAGTTCACGAGTTTGAATTAAATATTTAGTAATTTCATATGGAATAATGTATACACGTAAATGATGCGATCCAAAGTGCATTTAAACAGCTGTGAAACACTTTCTTATGATGTGTTACATTCATACGAGCAGACAGAGAAGTAAGTTTGAAGTAAGTTTGGAGCAGAACAAATTAAAATAAACCTTGTGTAAATTGTTAGCTTTATGCTAAGCTAAAATTATATTTCTAGCCATTTTACATGCACGTTACCAGGCAAGAAAATTCCCGTTGGATCATAATACATTTTTTCTAGTAAGACCTTTGATATTTGGGCAAAAATCCTATTCTTGATATACATTTTTTAATTGTTTTCCTGTAAAAATTTGATTGATGTATTTTTAATGTGTGTATTTTGTCTTACTGTACTGACAGTTTTTATAATCAAAACAAGTGAAAAAAATCTAACAAGAAATAATCCAAAGTATTTAGAATACATTACTGATCTTGAGTAATCTAACGGATTATGTTACAAATTACATTTTACAGCATGCATTCGGTAATCTGTAGTGGAATACATTTCAAATGTAACCCTCTCAAACCTGTGCGCAGAATACAGTATGTTTCGGCTTTTAGAACTTAAATTTTTTTGGCCACGCCCCACTACAGAATTTCAATTTACAGAAATTTAACAAATGTACTAATAATTAAAACGAAACTTCCTCCTCACTGCAAAAAGAGCATTTGTTGAAACCAAGCTGCCAAAACAACTCGTTCTCTACTTCCTCGACATTGTGATGTCACACTGTGGTAGACATTTGCATCTGACCGCCACCACAGCAACACATCAATGCCTACTTTACCTCAGTGGCATAGCCAAGGGTGGGCCGGGGTGGGCCCAGAATATTAAACTCAAGTTCAGCTATTAAATTGGACTTTAAAAGGCATTCTCAGTTTACTTTTCAATTTCATCCCATTTTAATTTAATTTCCTAATATTTAAATTTAAATTGCAATTCGGCATTCTATTTGCAACCTCATTTCAAATTCAGCAAATTAATTGTAAATGAAAAGGCATTTTCAATTCAATTCTGAATGGTGCAAAACCCTATTTATGTGCATGACATACCAAGATCAAACTGGTCGGAACTGTTGCTGCAGGTTTGTCTGACCTCTTCACTGTCCCACCCTAATGGGTACAGGGCACATCCAGATCCAATCAGTAAACCTGCAAAAAAAGAGAGACATTAAGAGGACAAATAAAGTGTCGGTGCACAAGAGAAATTTAAGATGAATAAGAGAGCTCACACAGTTTCCTGGGGTGTGAGGAAGAGAGTAATATCTAAAAACAAAACAAAATTAAAGCCATAAAAAGCAGCACTTCATATTATGTTTCAAAGCTATTATTTGTTTTACTGAAAACAACGCAGATCATTAGCTCATTTTTTTCCAAGAGTTGACACAGATACTCCATCACAAACAAATGCAAACACACACCTCTGCACAGATGATAAAACACAAATCTTGTTTTCATCTGAGCTCAAGGCCCAAACAGACATGAAAATATGATAATGAATGCAGCGAGTGCTTATATTTATGAGCAAGTATCTTGGGAATTCTTTCATATTTTCTCTTTTACATTTGTACGAATTCAGCAGAAATAAACAGGCATGTAATTCCCACAAGAAAAATAGTAATTTGTGGTTTTATTATGGCATCTCCCATCTACAGGGCACTAAATTCCTGATAAAATGTTAAAAACAATAAAAACCACAACAACAACAAGTAAAGGATGGTATACAATATATCCCTTTTGTTTAAGCATCTAAACTGATGCCTTCTATTATGGTTCATATTTGGTCTTTGCTTCAATGGGTAAAAAAACTTAAAGAGCCATAAAGACTGCAGAACCTTAGAAGCAAATTGTTCCCAAGAAAAGCACCTATGTGATATGTCTATCAGTCAGTCTATAATTATGTCAAAGCAAACCCCTTTAGCATGATCCAATACCATTCTCTTGGGGTTTATTTTGTAATATTGACAGGCTGACTGTACATTACGACACTTATTACATGGCTACCTACCAAATAAATAAATAAATATAAGGGCATGAAATATTGATTAGAGTTGAAGTTATTGTGATAAGGGAGAAGAAAGAGATTGCAGTGTGATTCGAGAGACTATTACAGCTAGGAAATTGGTTGCCTGGGACAACCATCAATTATGCAGTTTAACTGTCATCATACAAAAATATTGACTGCAGAATGCTGCAATTAGTCAATCAGAACCAAGTATTCTAGAGTCCCAAGTAATCAAACATGACAACTGGGAAAAATGTGAGCTGAAGCACCTTAAAAACAGCAGGAGCATCCTCAACAAGCGGGAGACAGTGTGATTTTTCCAGCACAACAGAGCTTCTTAGTTTTCAAATCGTACTTATCCTGAATCAAGTACGCATACTATGTGTATGAGGTAATGTACAGTTCGCACTGTGTTCAGTTACAATAACTGAGTCAGGTCCTCAGATGTTTTTGGTAATGACAGGACAGAACATTGAACACAAGGTGCACTCCCACAATAACAAGCTAAAGCCCTGGCGGATTGGTTTATTGTTTTGGAAAGAAGCTCTTTCAGATATATATATTAGATATACTGTATTTTAATTGATAGTAAAATCTTTGATTGGTTGAAATATACTAATTATACATACTTTTTATTGAAGTTGTTTTTAATTCATCCATCCATTTGATCAATACAATTTTATGATATAAAATGCCTTGCACAAGTACTTTTGTAGGATGTTTTTATCTTTAAAATTCTTCAGATGCCTCATTTTTCCTCTACATTTCCTCCCAAGCGGGACTGAAATGCATTACATTGAGCCAGGCACTCACAGCTCAAAAAGCTTTTTGCGGAAAAATAGAGAGGGAGAGGAAATAAGCTTTTATTTTATTTCACTCTTCTGTTTCTCAGAAGCAGATTAGTTTTACTAAATAAGTATCGGTAAGTTTATATTGGGTGAGTTTTTATGTATGTCTGAGTATGTGTGCATGGAGAAATCAAACGAAAATGAACTCCTGCAGAATGCAGCACCACACTCATTTAGCCCTGACCTTTGCTCTTGCAGGGTCAAAAAGCACGCGGGTGATACAGGCGATGGCCTAGTGAAGTTTCTAACAGAGTCCTAGAGACCTCAGTACAGCAGTTCTTCTAGTTTTTTGAGATAAAAGAAAGGACTGCTGCTGTGACAGGAAGAAAATGTATTTAATCACAGAAAAAGTTAGAAACACTGACAATCATATACATTTAATAAGATAAAGTGATGGCTATTCAGACACTAATGAAAACTTTTTTTTAAGATTCAGTCAACAAGCATCCCCTAAAAACTGCAATATTCAGGTTTTGTGTTACAAACACCTTTCCCTTGGAATTTTGGTAGAAAGTAGTACTAAAAAACTATACTTGTTGTGTAGAGCATTCCAGTTAAAATGCATACTAACAGCGTCTGCTATAGTCATGCACTAGCATGCACTAAATTAGAAAGAATACATTACAAAACACAATGCACACTAGGGAGCACTACTAAACTAATTTTACTAGATCATGTGTTTTACAAAGTTATAATAGGTAATGTGCTCTTCTGAAATAAGAATACAAAGCTAGTATTCAAAAGGTAGAGTGCCCTTCATAGTATAATATATAATAACTGATAGTATACACTATGTAGTGTACATTGAGTAAAAGTATGCACTTTTGGTTAGAAGTAGCAGTACCAAAAATTTGTATATAATTTTTAGAGCATTCTAGTAGTGCCTATACTAAATGCAACAGTATCCACTACAATAGGAAGCATATACTACAAAACACAATGCTCATTAGGTAGGGTGTGCTACTAAGCTAGTATTCACTACACTGTGTACACAACAAAAACATACTACAAAACTAGTCTACACTAAGTAATGTATAATAGGTAGTGTGCTCTACCAAAACAAGCATCCAAAGCTAGTATTCACTTGGTGGTGTACACTTCGTAGTGTAGTGTTGGTGGATTACACTTCGTAGTATGTACATCAAGAACAAGTATGCACTTTAATACTACTATGCACTAGTTAGTGCTGACAAGGTGTACTACTAAAATAAGCATCCACTATTCATCTACTAACACATTCTAAAACTAGTATGCACTAAAACTAGTGGAAGTGGTGTGTGTGTGTGTGTGTGTGTGTGTGTGTGTGTGTGTGTGTGTGTGTGTGTGTGTGTGTGTGTATACACTAATGTATGTTACAAAATCTTGACAGAGGTGACAGAATGTACTAATCACTAATAATGTGGTTATGAGGAGAAATCCAGTTATTGAACTAATTTAAATTCACCAAGAAATCACTTAGATCTAAACATAAACGAGTCCTTTTATAACTTTCTGCTATCAAAGCAACTGCAAGCTTTTTTTCTCTCTCTCTTAAACAACTGTAGTTAATGTTCACGACAGCAGATGCTCCACTGTCAACACTACACAGCACTCATGCTGCTAAAAAACACCTCAAATGACAGCACCATGACCGGCTCTTTGATGTAGACACTAGACAGGACAGCTGCGACAACCATCTTATCACTAAGAGTAACACCTCTGCTTGCTACTAACGCAAGCACTTTTCAGCGAGTTCGCACAGATAGGGGCTTCTCGTGGCTTCTCAAGAGTCTGTTTCCCCAGGAACAAGGCATGCTGTGAAATGGATGAAGGGACATCAGTGCAGTAGCAAACAATGCAGATTCAAACTGCCTTCAAACAGCTTTAACTGAACGTGAAATCAAAATCGACTCAATTTACTTTATAAATGCATGTTCGTTCGGTCTTCTTGTGAATGCTATTCCAAATGATCCAGCTGCACATGGAAATATGTCACTTTGCATACAAAATTGGTTGCGAATAGGTCACAGGTAGGAGAGTTTTCTTTATCTTATGAATAATTTGATCTTTACATCTCACATCAAATACAAAAGAGCTCATGGATTCCGTAAACACTCTAGCACATAATGATAAGACGGATATCTTATTCTGACAGCATACAAGAGTATAAAAACATCCCACTTTAGTCTCTACTGCAATCAGCCACCTCATCCCCTCTGTCTAGTCAAACTCTTATGTCAAAAGAGTGGGGGGAATTCACATCAAAGGAATATGGAGATATTATCATAGTCTGCAGATTCTAGTTTTTACCAGTTGTGTGGCAATTCCCTGCCACCATGTTTGATTCCCATGAGCAGTTCTCTGGAATTGGGCAGCATAGGAAATAAGTGATACTCTATATAAAGTGCTAGTTCATCCAAAAATAAAAATTCTGTCATCTTTTACTCAACCTCATGATGTTTTAACTACATTCTTTTCTTTAGTGAAACACAAGGAGAACTTATGCTGCCGGGCTCCAAAAAGTACCACAAAGTATCATAAAAGTACATCTACTATATTCCAGATCTTCCGAAGTAGGCGCACAAGTCATATTGGCTACATTTATTATATTTCTTTTTACATTTTTGGCTGTATAAATCACTATGTATGTATGTATGTATGTATATATATATATATTGTATGTAAAAGAGAAGCTCAGACATTCTTCCTTAGATTTGCACAAGGAGAAAATGGATGTCATTCGGGTGAGTAAAATATGAAAACAAAATTTACTGAATCAAGGACAGCTGTTGCATTTTACAAAGTATTTTTTCTGATATGAATAGACTCATTTTAAAATCAAAATATGTATACAGTAATTGGAGACTTTGGAAGTCATCTACAAGTCTAAAGCTTGTGGAAAGTTTCTTCAGAAATTCTCTAGGTTCAAAATTTTTGGTATTACCGTTTATCATCGATCATCTTCTGCTCTTCTGTACTGTTTGGCACTGGGTTGGCAAGAAATGTCAGACACCTAGCACCTCCCTTTAATATCAACATAAATCTGCCACTCTTTATTAAAAAGCCTTTGGCAAGCTACCATGGGTTCTGGTTGTGAACAAAACCCAGCTGATTCTCATTTCAACATTGAAAGCCATTATTCCACAAGTGTATTTCGCAACCCTGACATAACCGTCATTTTCTAAGAAGGGAGAAAATTATACAGTGCTGGTGGTTCTTATAGGGCTTTGGTATAGTTTATTATAGAGCTCTTTCATGACCTAAATGTCTGGCTCCCTGCCTGCTCTCTTGCTCTCTCATGCCCACCCACTCACAATCTCTCTATGTTTCCTGGCCTGATCATTTGTTTCAAGAGCTCAGATATCTTGGACTGCACTATTACTGGACTAAAAAACACTTTTTCCTATTGCTAAAATATTTTCTGCTGATTTGATGATTACAGCAATAAATTCACTTAGCTTACGATCCTAATGCCATAGTCAGTGCAATGTAAGTTTATACAATACAGATTGCAGACCACTGAATGTATTTAAGTTAGTGCTGTCAATTGATAAAAATATATTCTAAATTATGACATGATTAATCAATCACAATTAACCACATATGTCAATATTTGCTGAGATAAGCCCCCAAATTAAGCTGCGTCTCAGTGTGGTTTGGCGAGGTGGGTATGATTAAATATGTCACTTTTTTACATCATTATTTGTAACAAATTAACAGCACCAATTTAAGTATAAAAATGTTAAGCATATTTTAGTGTTTCTTCTTTTTTCATATCACAACAATCAAAGACTTTCTTAAATATTCTAATATTAATAAGTAGTCATATTTTCATATATGCCACTCATGATCATATATCATTCTTCAAATGATGGCAATGATACATATTTCCAAAATTAGCTTTATTCATGTATATTCTATAACATGAGTTATTTTTTTGTGACTTTTTAGAATTATTCTGTGATTATACAAGGTTAAACGCCAAACCTTTTTTTTAATTAAATAATCGGTCTGTGTTTATTCAGATGACTGTAATGGCAATTTAAAGGATTAAACTCAGCAGCTGCAAAAACAGCCTGCCGAACAGCAATACTACTGTGACTGCTCTCTGAGGGAGAGTCAGGTCAGTGAAGACCATGACAAATGGGTCAAGATGAGGTCTGTAAGTTTAGGTATAGTCCACTCATGTACTCCTTAGTAAGCACTTCTTAGAGAAGGCCTGGTGCCATGTCAATCAGCAGGACATACTATTTACTTCTGACTCAGGAATTATCATATAAACTGAAGCACTGACATTTTTACTATTAATTAAATATTTTTTGAAAAAAAATGATTCTATCATCTATATCTACATCTACATCTATTTCACATTACCATTGACAACATTGTAATGGGAACGCATTACAACCTGGAACTTTTTTAGTTTTCTTAATTTCTGTACTACTTTTTGCCTTCTTAAGGCATAAAAAAATCATCTAGCATTTTAAATAAGCAGATCTCCTCAAACCCTGAAGATGATGAATTTGTGTTACACAATATTTGCTTCTATATGCAGAATTTGATTGGTTGCATCCCAATTTCAGCATCAAAGCAGAATGAAGTATTAAAATATTTTTTTTTCACAATGTTTGTCCAAAGGTATCTCTCTATCTCTCTCTCTGATAAAAAAAATACTTAGAGAGAGATAGATCTATAGAAGAGAGAGAGAGAGAGAGAGAGAGAGAGAGAGAGAGAGAGAGAGAGAGAGAGAGAGAGAGAGAGAGAGAGATGGCATATCCTCCTTAGTATACGGTGGATATGGTAGACCAAATCACTTATAAAGCACACACCATGGAAGAGAACTTCTCCAGACCACCCACAAGTTCTTGAAAGTGATTTAGGATTGATAATAAAATAGAGAAAGCTAAGTCATTGTTGTCCTAAACTGTACATAGGCCAGGCATTTTGAGAGAAGGAGCACAAAGCTTTGGTGTTTTGGAAACGGTTTATGATTTGAAGTGCTTCTAGAGTCCTACTTTCAACACCCAAATTATTTCACTTGAACTACACTTTTTCAAGCCAATGTACTCCTTTTCTTTTTAACCCCAGAGAGAATAGGAGGTTTATTTGATTTAGTTGACGTCAACATTGAAAACATCTGGATAGAGTTATGACAGATTACATTCCCACACATAGGAGTGGACGTCATTCAAGAATCAGCAGGAGAGAGCTGAGAAAGTGATCTGATGGGAGGAACCTTCCCACAACAGATTATCCATAACAGATGCTAAATGACAGTTGATATGTTATGGGGAAAAGAACAGAGTTCCATTGTTCTATGAGAAGCGCTACAATTGTGTCACAAAACATTTAATCAAGTGATTAAGAGAATATCCGAGCCATGTTGAAAGTAAGAGCTGAAAATAATTTTGATTCATTATTTATGAAGCTACAATTATACCTATGACTTGTATGAGTTGTGGAGATTTCAATTAAACTCAGTTTAACACCAAATGCTCCACCAGCAAATTTGTATATTGGTGAATTAATTTTCACAAAGCAAAGGGTGGTGGAAAAAAAGTCCTGCGTTCAAGAGGAACAATAGATTGAATAACTTTGGGCATGAATGCAGGGTTTGTACATGTATCTCACTGACTCATTTAGTTGAAGACAATGCTAACAATAGTGCCATCTTGAAATCAACTTTGTCCAATGGCTCAAATGTAGGCCCTGAAATAGCACAAGCATCATCGCTAGGTCCCATGAGGTAGAAAGCATTTAGAAACTGAGAGAGCACGATGTGCACCCTTCAAGAAGAGGCACAGTAAAGGGTGGTGCCCTACTGTATTACTACCATAGCATATATGACATGCTGATATAGCACCCAGAAACACTTTTATGGTTGAGAATGCTTTCTCCTTATCTATCAATTCTTGTAGAAATTATAGAATAACTGCCACTGAGCACTGAAAGGGAATATCTTGTTTATCTGTGCACCAACGCTCAAACACACCCCATTTACACCCCTACAAAGATCTAGTATATGATGCTCTAGGATTCTGTATAGTCCTAAAAACATTATGGGGCAACCCAGTTCTGTTCAAATTGAACCACTCACAGGCCAGGCCAGGCCCACAGTCCCAGGCGCTCTGAATGAGGATGAAAACTCTCCCCCTGTGTTTGCGACAATAGGTCTCTCCGCAGTGGAAGGGGCCACGGCAGTTTATATAGCATATGTATGATCTCCACCAGCCAATTCTTCCCCGGCCAGCGTGGAGCTATTAATATAATTCTCAGTCACTTCTCTCTCACTCTGGGGAGAGTTGGCAATTTCAACGCTATCGGCAGGAACACTTTAAGGAGAGTCCGAGACCATTCGTGTGGCATTGCATCTTTTCCCAGTGATGCGATCTGATCCTTTAGAGAAAAGTTACTCCTTACCACTCTCATCTTCTAGTCTCGCTCTCGATTCACAGATCAGTGCTTGACCACATCTGACTTGAACCCTGTGGAGGCTTGCGGGACCTCTCAAACTGCAAATAATAGGGGCTTGAGACACTTATCCCAATTCAGAGCAAACTTACTGAACAAACTGACAAAAGGACTTCCAACTAAATCCAAGCTGTTTAAATAGGGGATGGATAATTGGACTGCACAATGTTCTCCCATATCATGGGGGTGGCAGAGTTGTCTATTTTGGGTTGTGTTCTTTTCTTTGCTAGTTATGCTTTTGTTGTTATAATTATTTGATTGATTATCCTTAGTTTATATTAGGTAACATTGTCTTAACAGTGTTTGCAGGTATTTTGGATTGTTTATATATTATGTGTTTGTCTACCCCCCTTTGTGTCAGAATGGCCTGATCAGCCACTATATAAGTTTCCCCCATGTCTCAGTCTAGAAGGTCTGTTTTGTTAGTGGAGGTCTGTTTTGTTAGGAACTTCCTATTTTTAAGTTTTATAAGTTTTTTTTTTTTTGTAATTAAAAACCTATATTTTTGGAAACCTATTTTCTGACTCCTCATGCCTGCCAGCTTGGTCCCTCACATATGGAACAAACTTACGAATCATGTTCTCAAGGGTTTTATTAAATCGTTTGACTAGTCCATCTGTCTGAGGATGGTACACACTAGTACGAATCGATTTAATCCCCAGTAATTCATAAAGTTTGCGGATAGTGCAAGACATAAAAGCATGTGCCTTGATCAGATAGGATCTCTTTTGGGATCCCTACTCGGGAGATAATTCTGAAGAGTGTCTCTGCAACACACCACGCCAAGATGTTGTATCGCATTGCGTAATCCAGCAGGACTAAAGCAAAGCAATGTCCATGTGCTGACTGTTCTAATGGCCCGATGAGGTCCATACCAATTCTTTCGAAGGGAGCCCCAAACAGCGTTAGATGGCGGAATGGTGCTTTTGGGTTGGCCGGTGGATTTACCAGTTGACATTTGCTGCATGTTGCACACCACCTACGAACATCCCAGCGAATGCCTGGCCAGTAGAACCAGGCCATGAGTCAGTTTCGTGTTATATCTTGCCCTAAGTGGCCTGCCATCAGATTATGATGAGCTGCCTGGAATAACATTTCCTGACGGCTCTTTGGTACCAACAACTGGGTTGTGCCTTCCTTTGTCTGAGGGTTCTGCCTCTCCCGATACAACCGGTCTTTTATAACTGCGAAATACGGGAATGAGAGAGCAACCGCCAGCTGAAGTTGTTGCCTATCGATAACTCTCAGTTGGTCAAAGGCATGCATAAGGGTTTAGTCCTGCATCTGCTCCAGAGGGAAATCCCCTAGGGGAATCCCTCTCAAGGGTGGGAGAGTCGAGCCCTAATCCTCCCTTGCGTCATCTTGATGAGGAGCTGACATGGATGACCCCTGCACCGCCTCCCCAGCCAGCATGCTGCATACCCCACATATATTATTGTGTTGCAGGGCCCATCCACACACATTCCCTTCAATAACGCTGGCCAATTGGTACCCAAGATTAGTGGATGGGTGAGGCCCCAGAATTGAATTGTGACAGCCACTAAAGGCTATTCATGCACATCCCCATGTACACACCGCACGCTCACCCTCCGTTATGCATCTAAAGCCTCATCTCGAACCAAGCATTGGTGTATAGAGGTTTTATTACATTCTGAATCCACTTGAATACTCACTGGTATCCGGTACGTCCCTGCTGGATTGGGGGCAGCCTGCGGCACATCAGGAACCCGAACCAACGCCCTTACCTCCATCACCTGGAATTGGTTCTAAAAATGTCTGGGTTCCTCACAGCGCCAACAGACTTTCCCAGGCTTTCACCCCTGCAACCCTGGCAGCGGAGTCACCAACCTGAGGGGGAGGCAAGAGTGAGAGGAAGCTAGCGACTTAAAGAAACCCAGAGAATGGGGTGCCAGATTTGATGGAATGGTCCTCAGTAGGGCTGAATGTTTTTTTTTAATTTTAAATGTTGCGATTAACTAATCGCAAAAGGTTGCGATGTGGATGCGATATGAAAAATATGACAGAGTCTGTCCCAGAGCAAAAGCATGACTGCCCTCTTTGTGTGGAAGTCTTACTAACCAACTGAGTGAGCGCAACTCCGTTTTCCCCAATCAGCCAACTGCGTAAATGGCCACTATTAAAAAACAAGAAGGATAGCGCGGTGGAGTGGGATTATGGCGTCTGCAGAGTCAGAGTGATCATTAGGCGAAATAATACCAAAGAAAAACACTTCGGTAATATGGGATTATTTCGGCCTCAAAGTGACAGACACAGATCAAAAAAAGCTAATTTACAAGAGCTGTCGTGGAATTGTTGCCACAACACTTGGGAATACAACACACCTATAAAGCACCACAGGCGGCTATTTGAGGAGTGCGTTGCTAAAAGTCGACTGAAAGTACTGCCAGTGACACTCAGTCTAGTAGCAAGCAACAGCAAAGTAGCAGCTGTTACACCATATGAAAAGACCTCACGAAGGCACCAGGAGATAACTAACGCCATAACCCACTACCTCGCTAAAGACATACTGCCTTTTAATTCAGTGATCAAAGAGCGGTTTAAAAATGTCATCTGAACGCTGGATAGGAGATATACAATTCCCTCACACATATTTTAGCCGAGTTGCAATCCCACATCTATACATTGAATGTAGGAATAAAGTTGAGATGGAATTGACACACGTGGAATATTACATCACAACAGACTTGTGGTCAAGCAGGATGACCGAACCGTATCTTAGTCTTACTGTGCACTTTATTAATGATGACTTCGAGCTGAAAACTTGCTGTTTACAAACGGCATACTTCCCTGTAGACCAAACGGGACAGAATACTGCCCATGGACTAAGGGAGTGTTTATCCAGTTGGCATCTGAACGAAGAGGGACAGAAGTGCAAAACCACTGATATTGCATCAAAGGTTGTCAAAGCTGTTCAAAGAGTTAAACGAATGGACCAGACTTAAGTGTTTTGGCCACATGCTGCATCTTGCCATTGGTAAGTAGGCTTCTCCCTATGGGTGTGTAGTTAGTTGCAATATGCTTGTTTATTATCTTTAAGTGTTGCTTTTGTTTTTTAGATGTTATTGTTTGAATATAATCATTTTGAGATGAATTGTTTGTATAACTTAATTACCTGCTTTATGATTTATATTTCACTCATTGTTAATTGCATTGCTTTCTGTGATGCAGTCTGCTCTTGTTAAAAAAATATATTCAAGTTTTTATTTATTATTGTTGTTTATTACATTAAGTCTGGAAAATGCAAACCGGTACCATACACAATATTCTTCTTTTTTTTTCTTTTTCAGAAAATGCTTTGAAGGATGCTGCAAGGGTAAATCGGGAAACAGGACTAGCAGTTGGCTGGCCATTTCTCACACAGCTGGAAAAAGAAAAATGCACTGAGTGAGGCACAAAAACATTTGAATCTGCCAGAGCATTCCTTAATCATATTGTGCAACACGATGGGGCTCTAGACAGAAGATGATCGAGAGGGTCTTGGACAGGAAAACACGTCACTTGGTCCCCACCTCGCAGGACACAGAGGTCATCGAGTCTATCAATGCCACCCTACATCCTCTCCAGGACTTTACAGATCCTCTCCAGGACTTTCTGGTGAATCATATGACAGCCTATCCTACCTGAAGCCAGTCCTGCATCTCCTGAAAACAGCAACCCTGGCTGAAAAGGACGATGACACTGACCTAACGAAGGCCATAACATCAAGGGCCCTTGGCTGTATGGAGGACAAATATAGTGACCCAGCCACACAGGAACTTCTTGATGTAGCTTCATTCCTTGATCCATGATTCAAAATGGACTACATACAGTGAAGGAAAAAAGTATTTGATACCCTGCTAATTTTGTACGTTTGCCCACTGACAAAGAAATTATCCGTCTATAATTTTAATGGTAGGTTAATTTGAACAGTGAAAGACAGAATAACAACCAAAAAATCCAGAAAAACACATGTCAAAAATTTTATAAATTAAATTGCATTTTAATGAGGGAAATAAGTATTCGACCTCCTCTCAGTCAGAGATTTCTGACTCCCAGGTATCTTTTATACAGGTAACGACCTGAGATTAGGAGCACACTCTTAAAGGAGTACTCCTAATCTCAGTTTGTTACCTGTATAAAAGACACCTGTTCACAGAAGCAATCAATCAATCAGATTCCAAACTCTCCACCATGGCCAAGACCAAAGAGCTGTCCAAGGATGTCAGGGACAAGATTGTAGATCTACACAAGGCTGGAATGGGTTATAAGACCATCTCCAAGCAGCTTGGTGAGAAGGTGACAACAGTTGGAGCGATTATTCACAAATGGAAGAAACACAACAGAACTGTCTCCCTCGGCCACTTGGAGTTGCAATGATCATGAGAACAGTGAGGAATCAGCCCAGAACTACACGGCAGGATCTTGTCAATGATCTCAGGGCAGCTGGGACCATAGTCACCAAGAAAACAATTGGTAACACACTACGCCATGAAGGACTGAAATCCTGCAGCGCCCGCAAGGTCCCCCTGCTCAAGAAAGCACATGTACAGACCCATCTGAAATTTGCCAATGAACATCTGAATGATTCAGAGGAGAACTGGGTGAAAGTGTTGTGGTCAGATGATACCAAAATTGAGCTCTTTGGCATCAACTCAACTCGCCGTGTTTGGAGGAGGAGGAGGAATGCTGCCTATGACCCCAAGAACACCATCCCCACTGTCAAACATGGAAGTGGAAACATTATGCTTTGGTGGTGTTTTTCTGCTAAGGTGATAGGACAATTTCACCGCATCAAAGGGATGATGGACAGGGCCATGTACCTTTCACCAAGATCCCTTGGCTTGGTGAAAGGTACATAGGGTTAACTTTCCAAGGCTAAGCAAACTGACTTGCACATATCTATGTATACCAGTCACAAGTTCCCCATCAGAGAGACTCTTTAGTGCTGGCGGAAACATTGTGACATGTGAGCGCTCATGTTTGAAACTAGCAGAGGTAGACATGTTAGAGTTTTTGGCCAAAAATGTGTAAATACTCTACTCAATCAAGTGTTGACGTGGAGTGAAGAAGACATTTCAGCAAGTGATTGTAAAACTTCGGTTGGAGTCAAGATTTGTTCTGCACTTTATTTTGTAATGCCACTTGCTGGCAACCTTTACTGTGTGAAGAAAATGTTAAGTTCAAATTATTTGTACTTGAATGCTTGCTGTGCAATATATTAAATGCTGGTTATCAGTCCAGACAATTTTAGTTTATTGTGAATATTTTGTGTAGCATTTGTGATCATTATTTTGTGTTTTGTCAATATAAGCTAGACCTAACTTATTTCAAAGTCAGAAGAGCTTGTTTACAGAAAGGTAAGGTCATTTTATTTGTTCTTACTGGAAATGCTTTGCACTAGAGAAAAGTGAGTCTTTTTAATTACTGGATATTTAAAAATAAATAGTAATAAATGTTAGAATCTTTTCAGTTCTTTTTCTTGAATTAGACTGGATTCTGTAGGCAGCACTGACTGCATTTTAGCAGCAAGAAGGTAACCATCTATTGGATAGAAAGGCATTATCAGAAGGGGCATATCCCATAGTGAGACACCGAAACATATGCTTGAAAGAGAATGCTCCAATTGCTTATAGAACCTTTAAGTATTTACAATTTAACAGTCCTAAAATTTTCCTAAAATAGGCTGCAATAATTTTCATCCTCTATTTATTCTTATTCTGGGGTGAAATTTAATCTGGACATGTTTTCATGAGATTCACCAATGTACATGTAGTTGACAAATAAATCACATTTAAGATTTTAGAAATAGCAATTTACATATATATTTTATTTCTCACTGCTTTAAATTTCGTATCAACTACTCAATACTGTACTTGACTCTGAAATCGTACATAGGGCAGCAAGCTTCTGTCATTAATTAAGACATAAAAGATTGCTATACATCGAGCATATTAACCCTTAAAGCAAGTTCATTTTAATTCAATTAAATTTTATGGTCACTGCCTTATATTTTGCTAAAATGGAATCTTAAGAGCTAATGTGTAAGGTTTTTGCCATGTTTCAAAAGCCTGTACCCTTTTAATATCTTCCCTTTTTCAACACATGATTTAAAAAAGAAAAAGTCTTTGATCATGGAAGAGCAGTGAAGCAGAAATCTGAAGGGAATAGAGAAAGTAGTGACATCAAAGAAGGCTATGGAAAACATGTAAATGTGGAGATGAGTGTGTGAAAAATCACATGAAAAATGTTCCAATGACAAATGTCACTGTGAAATGAAGTTCCACATTAGGAGAAGAAGTAGTAATTTACTCTTTATCAGAACAATGAAATCTATTACAGACTAAGAGGGATAAAAAAAGAGAATTCAAAATCACTGCCTCGGAGAGATGCATCACAAGTAGAGTCATCGTTGCTTCGGAGAGAGGAAAGAAAATCCCAGTTAAGTTCCCAAAACAAAAACCCCAAAACAATTTATCTTTTATTTTCTTTTGTTTTGATACTCATATCATAAGACAAAAACTTACTCATAAAATGCAATAAAGGATTAAGAAGGTCCCTTGTGGCCCTCTGCTTAAAATAAAGCAAAAGGCCATGAGAGGCCATGCATTTCAGTAATATGATCTGAGGCACAATGTGGGAAAATCAAGCAAAAACTCCATGGTAAAATCACAGTGATGCACAGACACAGGTAGCATATTGCTTTTACAAAACAGTGGCAATAGCCACTGTTTTATTGTTTTTATAAATAATAATAATGCTAATAATAATAATTGGACAATTCTTCTACAAAATAGTGTATCGTCTAAAGGAGGCTGCACACTGTACGATTTTGGCCACAATTCTGCCTTCTGAGACAAATTTCAGGAATCCTAAAGGATTTCTCTCGTCGCAGGGCAAAATCGGCAATCTTACAACGTTCAGTGTGACATGTTAACAGATGGCCGATTAATAGCCTTTGCGATGATCTTCAGCCTCCGACAAAGTTTGGGCAGTGTCTGAAATTTAGCATCGTAGCCGTAAAGTATGACTGCTATTATGACGGCCAGATGAGATATTAAAACAAGAAAAAAGAGGTACTATAACCCACCTTTTTTGTTTTCTCCAAAGTGAACAGAGAAGTTTGTAATTTTTTTAATAAAAAGTATTTTTATTTCCACAATAAATATTTGCTTGTGGTAGCTCATTATTACTGTATAATAATACCTCTTCCACGTGTTTATTCTCAACATCTGTAATTTTCTGTATTTGTGATCAGTCTTATTATAGGCCTATTTGACAAAATCCATCTTTCTTTTAAATGTTAGCCTATGCTCATGATGGAGTGGTATTGGAGCAATGGAAATGCTGATGTCCCAACTTTCAGAGAGAGAAAATAATGCTCCTCTGTGGTGGGAAAAGTTTGCCATTTCGCTTCTATTCTGCAACACTCCCGTAACGTGAGTCACGTTCACTGATCGGGACGATTGGGATCACAGTCGGCTACGATGTGTATCATACAATCTGACATAATTTCACTCAGTGTGCCATGGCGATATCAATGCATTCATATCGTACAGTCTGACAAGCAACAATCTTAAAGGACTATTATAAATTGTACAGTGTGCACCCAATTAACTGTGTGCCGCCAAGCAACGCTTTATCTTCGTGCATTAATACATAATGTGTGGTGGTCACAGAGGTGTGCTTATAGTAATTTTACAATTGAACGTGGCTCGTCCAAACAAACTTATAAGTCTGAACTATTTGTTTCATAAAAAAAAATTCAGATCAGGTTCCTGAAGTCAGATCAGAAAATATAGACACTCTTATAGTGGAAAACAGTCTCAGGCAACAAAGGTTTCCATTAGAACAGGGGAAAAAACATTAGTGAACAGGAACAGCAACTTCAAAGACATGCCAAAGGGTGGAGAGACAAATGGAGACAGAGAAGAAAAATTAATATTTATGGGAAATAGTGATAGATGTCAAGAGGCGATTAATTAACCTTCCTTCTTGGGGGGTATTAATATTAAAATGAGATGTAAGGGGAAAGGGAGTTCAATGCAGAATGTCACACTCTAAGGACTACTCTCCTTCAGAAATACATTTGTTCTGAAGTTACTATGCACTGGTGTGTTTGGTGGTTTCCAGTGCATTGCTATGTGGTTGATAAGGTGTTTTGAGTGGTTTTTAACACTTACTATGCTGTTGCTAGGGTGCACTGGGTGGTTGAAATTGAAGATTGAAATGACTAAAGGCCCCTCCTCCAATATATGTTTGTTTGTCTTTTGTTTTCTGTTTTTTAATGTCCAGTGGATGAATGTCATGAGTTAGACTGCTTAAACAAGCACAATTTGATGTATAATACTTACAGCAAAAACTGTGTAGGATGAATAAGTTAAATGCCAAATTTTAAGTATGAACAATAATAATGGTGATGCTTGTCTTAGCAAGCAGCTCTAAAAAGAGGTAAAAAATAAATAAATAAACGCACACACCCGTACTGTCAAATATCACAGAATATTCTAAGAACAAGTAATGCAAAGACTGGCAGCAAATTAAACCTCGGGCTCTATTTTTACACGCAACGACGCTTATTAAATTTCCGTGTGAGCACTAATTCTAAACGCACAAGTAGGCGTGCATGGGGCTGTGTGTGTATGCACGCAAAATGTGGGTAAATTGTATGTTAATAAAGTAGCGCAAAGCGTAATTGGCTATTTACATAAAAAAAATGGCCATAAGTCGCGCTAAGACATCTGAGAAGCATGTCCAATCTCAGCACGTTGTCTAAACTCAGTTCCTGCATTTGGGGATTCAACCAGCATATGATATCAAAGGGCTATCTATCACTCTTAATACTAGTCATAATCTGTGTGTCAGTAGATCAAAACGATTAATAATATTGATAATAATAATGTTTATTATTATTATTTGTTAACTTATAACAAATATTCATTACAAAACAATGAACAATGGAATAGAAGCAAAGCATTATTCAGGTAGCTGAGATACATGGGCGAGCAAGTTGAGAGCCAACAGTCCCAGAGAGGCCGATAGAGATCATACAGCACACACATTGCGGTCAAGAGCAGCACAGAAATCAATTATTATCAACTCTGAACTCAATTCTTATACCAAATTCTTATAAATGGCCTGTCTTCACTTATACTGACGTTGTTTGACAGGGAATGGACTATATAATAGGATGCATGCGGTGCAATAACCGGAGAAGAACCACATAATTATATTACACTTGTCCCAGCCCATTAGTATACAATTTTGCCAATGCACTTGCGCCTAGACTTAGCACATACTTGCTCAAAAATATCAAAACTTCACGAACAAGCCCCCTGACTTTGCGCTATCGCACAGCTCTGCACTTAAGGCCGGGCATACACAGTGCGTGGTCTAATACTCCAGAGGTCCTGATAATCATACAGATGCAGTGGTACACATGACTTTAGAGGCGGAGTCTACAGAGGCGGAGATTGCTTTAAATTCTTGTAGCTTGCGATTTACAAATAAAAATAAGACTGGCATGGCCAGGGGCTACATTAGCTGAAGACTCATCTGCCGATTCCAAAAAAATAAATTATGGATAATTAATACAAATGCTTTCCGACATTTGCAGATTCAGATTTCGAAAGGAGGCTGTGTGATTTCATGACTGCATACATCAGTTATAACTTTAGTGTGTTGCTGTCAGTTACTGCATGATAATAAAGTGCACAAAATGTACAAGAATAAAAAGAATGTGCGGACATTTCTTGCATCGCTTCTGCCGTTTATACTTGGATTTAATCTAATCGCAAACCTGACGTTTAGTGCAGAATTCTGAGTTATTTTAGTGGAGTAGGTTACCTGTATGTATTATTCAGCTTTAGATGTAGGCTACATCCTTCTCATCTGTATCACTGTTTGCATGTTGATAGCAGACATACTGAAGAAGTTCCTGAGGTCTTGTCCATGTGAATGCGCTTTAAAGACGTCCCACACATAGCAAAGTTTAAAAATCTTGTTTTAGTGCAGTGCTTGATTGACAGGTATAACTTTCAACCTAGAAGTCCTTGGTTTCATCAGACACTCGCTTGGGGAGTCCACTATAGTGTATATACAATTATAACAGATGATACATACATAACCCCAAAATGTAGCCCTAGAACTGAAACGAATACAAGTATGATAAATACAAATAGACTACAACTCTGTCCGTCAGAGTGATGAAGATTGTTTTCTTAGCGCAACATGTCTGGAAAATGATTTGTTTGAATAGCTGAAAACAGCATTACTTTCTGTAGAATCCTTCTCAGTGATGTGGTTGTGAATAATATGGGAAAAACAGTTTTAACACAAACATTTTCTCCAAATGTGTAAAAGCTTCATGTGAATTGTAACACCTTCTCTAGATTGGTCAACTTCAGATAGATCACCAAATGTGCTCATTCAACAGCACACACCTCACAAATTCAAGCCGACAGCGGCCAAACATTTTAGACATAAAAATAAAATTTATAGGGAGTCGTGAGCTGCTCCTAAGCCGCTCGGCTCTGCTCATAATTCCTCTCACACAATGCGAATCGCCAACGGTTTTCACAGGATCTCACCTGACCGGTAAAAATCGGTCGGGAGCTCACACGACAGCCGAAAATTGCACCGTGTATGCCTGCCCTAAGGCATAGTGCTCTTAAAATAGGGCCCCTCTAGTTTATAGTCCATTGCTCATGCATTTAGAAATGGTCTGTGTTTTGACCTTTCTCACTCCAGAACACACTAAATAAATCAAACAAACAAAAATGTTCTTTAATCCATCTGTGGTGGAGCGTTAGAGTGAGAATGGAGAGCGAGATCGGGAGATGAGAATGGTAAGGATTGTCACCTTTTTATAATGAGTCTAGCACCTGTTTCTTGTTCTAGTGAGGGTGCGGGAGAGTTTAAAAGGAAGCCAGACACCAGAGAAGACAGAGAGATAGAGAGACAGACACGCCTGTCCTTTGTGTGTGCGTGTATATTGGAGGGTCCAAAGACACGTTAGTGTGTGTGGTTATAATCCCGATTTAAGTTGCCGCTGTATGGCTGTTTTTTGAGTGTAAAATAAACGATATGTCGACTATTCACCCAGCTCCTGCTTTCTCCTTTTTATGAACTGTTACACCATCTTTATACATTTTTTATGTGTGCAAAGAAGCATCAATGCACTCTTACAGGTCACAGTGGCACTGGGGTCAAGAGTGATTATCTTCTCATTGATATTTCTTCTCCTGTCATGATCAATACCGTGTCCTTTCCTTCAGCCATACAAGGTGACCGTGACTCATTCTTTTTGCTTGTGAGCCACGACAAGAGATAAAATCCCGAAACTGAAAAGTTAAACTTGCAGTGAAGTAGCCTCTTGAACAATTGGCACAGACAGAAAATTCTAGAATATTCCAGCAATTGAACATGAGAGAGCTTGAGTGTTTGTGTTGCATTGTCTGACTGTGTAGGACTATAATTGGGTGTTTGTCCCTTCACATCACACTGCTCACTCTTTTATGAGTGAAGGGGGATGGTCACACAGAACACATACTTACATTTAAATACAGCTAGATGCAGTGCAGTGTGATGGAAGAGAATGCAGGTGTTTTAGCAGTGTCTTAAAAACATGGCGCTAACCGCACAAGATGCTGACAGCAAGATGCAACACAGTGGTAAAAGGCATCAATCTAGGGCGTGCTTACATAGAATTACAATTAAAAAGGACAACAGACTGACACAAGAACACATCCTTAGTGAACGGCCCCTAGCACTGGTGTCTCCCGCCTTATCTATTAGGAAAAGACAAAAAGTCTTCTCTTCTTTTCATCTTCAGAGCTTTTTGAGAGCAGCTAGCCTGGGCTACATGACAGAGACAAGCAAATACTGCACATTCAAGCTATTACTTTTGATAAAATAATCATTGTCAGATTTGAAAGATATACAGCCACAAGCTTCAAAATAACTTAAGCATAAACAAACACTTCTAAAGTCATAATCACTGACCAGTTCCTACAAAAGTGTGTCTAAATGTGTTGAGACAAAGATAAACACAGTTTTAGTGGGTTGAGATAAAAAAAAAAAACCCAGGCCCAGATGCTTTGAATAGACTTAATGAATGATTTCCACTTACACTGTAGGTTTGAGTGTAAATTGACTGGTCCATACATACAGTCAATCATAAACTACAAAAAAAGAAATTCTAAACATGTCACATATTAAACCATTGGCTCGTTTGTTCCCTTCTGAATAACATTGTTTTTCTGATCCGTTCTCTTCATCCCTTTCTCTCCTGTCTGGCCCACACTTTTCTCCTAAAGAAATCAATGTAAGTATTGCATTACCAATGATGCCTGTCTTATGCAGTGATTTCAAATCCAATATCACTTCCTGAGGTTGAATGAAAATTGAAGTTAGATGTTCTTTGAATGCTATTTTGCTTTTTAACAATATAATTACAGCACAGTTGCAAAATGGATAATCAATACTTTTCACATCATGCACAGGAGGTATATGGAACCTGCTTTAACAACAAGCCTTCAGCAATAAAGCTTGCATGACACAGGGCAATACAGGTGACTGTAATGGTGCGATCACGTGCTATGGTAAATATGATATTTTCCACTTGTGAACTGGTATTTACCAGTGTGTTGCGTTCAAGTGCTTTTGTTGTCGTAATGTGGTAAAAAGATGGAGATACACACACACATACACACACACACACACACACACACACACACACACACACACACACACACAATTGCAATCTTGACATCGCAGCCTGTTCATTATGCTGCGTTCACACCAAATGCGAATAGAGCGTAATTTATCGCTATTTAGAATTTTATTTATTTTTATAACGTGTATTCTCCGTGTAAATTCGTGCACCGGACCGCGCCGTTTCGATTCAATACGAATGTACCGTTCCACCCCTAGCTAACAGTAGCAAAAAAGGTTTGGTTTTGTACAATGCTTACCATTCAACACTCTCGCGTTGCTCTCCGCCATTTTGAAAAGGTCAAAGGTTATCTCATCTCGGCAACTCGTGCATCAAAATATTCTACGAGTTGCCCAGTGGAAAATACCACATGAGGGGGTGTTCATGTGCATTTTCCACGTCGGCTTTTGGTATTTACCATAATTACCATAGCACGTGAACGCACCATAAGTAATCACCTAGCAACCACCTAGAACTCTGTAGCAAACAAAAAGCAATGCGCTAGCAACCACTCTGAAACACCTTAGTAAACGCATTGCAATGCAAAGGCAATGGGCAAGTACTAAAAATGTCCTTTAAAAAGTAAGTTAAGTAAACATCTAGTCTAAAGATTATGCAACACCTATTTAAAACTCAGTGGAAATAAATCTAACCATTTGTCACTAGTTAATAACATACTTTAAGTACTTTAGCAGTTTACCATTCAATGTTTTTAAACCACAAGGGAGCAAAAACTAGCACATAGTGTAACTTGCCGTCTCCTCATCTGACTTTATCCACAATGCACTTGGAGAATTTTCAATCTATAAATAACTGAGCTAGGCAAATTACATCTCAATTACAAGAGCCTTTCTTTGAAGTGGCCAGCCAGGGATGAAGGGTTACTGCTGGCAAGCTTGTCATGCCATTGTTGACGTCTGGGTTGCCAAGTTAACTGGTCATTAAAAAATAGACAAGAGTTCCATAACTCACATACCTACAGTCTGGAACTCTGCTTAGCATTTAATTCCATTTCTAAAAATTGTGCCATCCTGTTGTGTCTATATGTGCGTGGGCAGGATGATGTTTGTGTAACGCCACATGAAACAGCCCAATCAAGACTCTTTGCCAGGAAGTGTCGTCCTGCCTTATCAAAACCTAACACTGTGAAAACACAGAGACAGACCTGCACCGACTCGGACCTGCTGTTGCAGATGGAATTTTCCACGGCTGACTGACTGTTTTTGGCAGCTTTAGTGATGAATTTGCTGCTGTTTGTTAAAGTTTGCCGCATGAGAAGGAACCAGCTAAGTGTGAACACAAAAGAGACATAGTAAACAACCAGAAACATAAAAAAAGAAGGGTAAATTTGAGGAGAAAACAAACAACTTATTTAGAGTGATCACAAATTTCATGAAGTGACAGTTAGATGGGAAGTTTTTTAGCAATATTGCCCAGCACTAATTACACCACTGTCTAAACAAACCTTATTAGAAAATATCTGACTAGATTTAAAGCATTAATTGAGTAAGACTAATTATTCAAAAAAAATATAGTGTAAAAAAAAAAACATTACACAATTAATTACGCCCCTGACCCATACGTAAATTCCATAATAAAAGTATATATTTTTCTACCATTGGAGTGATTGAAGCTTAAAAATGTAATTTCACCCAAAAATGACAATTCTCTCATCATTTACTCACCCTCATGTCATCCCAGATGTGTATGACTTTTTTTTCTTCAGCAGAACACAAACAAAGATTTTTAGAAGAATATCTCAGCTCTGTTGGTCCTTACAATGCAAGTGAATAGTGATCAAACCTTTGTAACTCCAAAAATCAGATAAATAAAACAAAAGTAATCCATAAGACTCCAGTGGTTAAATCCATATCATAGATATAATAGGTTTGGGTGAGAAAACAGATAAAAACGTAAGTCCTTTTTTTTTTATTACTCTAAATCTCCACTTTCACTTTTACATCTGAAAGTTACATGTGGTGCCAGTTTAGTTTCACTTTCACATCTGAAAGTGAAAGTGGAGATTTAGAGTACAAAAGGACTTAAATAATGTTCTCTATCTCACCCACACCTATTATATCACTTCTAAAGATGTGGATTTAATCACTGGAGTTTAATACAATGTATTACTTGTATTTTTCCTTTATATACCAACAGAGTTGAGATATTTTTCTAAAAATCTTTGTTTGTGTTCCGCTGAAAAAAAGAAAGTCATAAACATCTGGGATGGCATGAGGGTGAGTAAACGATGAGAGAATTTTCATTTTTGGGTGAACTAGCCCTTTAAAGCACATGTAAATTCATGATTTTACAAGCCGTGTCAGCAGGTGGCAGTCAGTGCAACTCACAGGCATCACAGCCACAGAATGAGAGCTAGTGACAGAATCCAGAAATATTTTTTTTTCCAACTACTACTTGATACAGTGAACTAAAAATGCTGCATTTATGACGCTGAAAACCAGCGAGACTAAGCATCCATCTGACACATGTACCTAGACTATCAATTAAAAATATCACAGACGGACTGTGAGAACGTGTCCTGCGATAACAGGTCATATTAATGGACTGGTGTGGATAGTAGTTCAATGTTAGGCTTGTATTCAATAACATGGGAACACTTTGAGCAATATAGGCTACTGATTTCTCAAGCCACCTTTGCATTGCCTAATCAATGCTTTACTCATCTGACAGAATATTACATATAGCCTATTTCAATCACATACTGTATATTTAAATCTGAATATCAAAATAATTATATTATGTGTATAATATTTATAATTTTTTGAATTATTATATATTTTAAACCCCGGTTGCCCCGGCCTTTCTGTGTGGAGTTTGCATGTTCTCCCCGTGTCTGCGTGGGTTCTCTCCGGGTGCTCCGGCTTCCTCCCACCATCCAAAGACATGCAGGCTAGGTTAATTGGTGTCTCCAAAAATTGCCCTAGGTGTGGATGTGAGTATGAGTGTGTGTCTGTATATGTGTGGCCCTGCGATGGACTGGCGACCTGTCCAGGGTGTACCCCGCCTTTCGCCCAATGTTAGCTGGGATAGGCTCCAGCCCCCCGTGACCCTGTACAGGATAAGCGGTTGAAGATGAATGAATGAATGAATATTATATATTTTTTATATTGGATTGTCTTTATTTGTGGGTCCTTTCTCAGCAAATATTGATATATGCAACTAATTCAATGAATTAATTGTAATATCATGTAATTAATTTTATTAAAACTTTTTGAAGACTGAAGACTGTGTGTCCCGCTCAAAAAAAAATCTTCTGACTTTTTTAGAGAATTGCATGACTCTCATCTGAAAACCCTTTTAACAAAGAGCGAAATAGCATGACTAAGATTCCATGACAGAAGTTTGTGAGAGGGCAATAAAGGGTCAACAGTCTCCAGACGACCCTCTTACTCCTGCTGACCCCTGACAGGGATCGCCTGTAGGTTTAACCCATGGACTATACCATGAAGGAATACAGCAAGAGCACATACACTGTAAAAAATGTCTGTAATTTTAACAGTAAAATACTTTAAATATGCTACAGAAATAAAATGGTAATTGATTAATGAATATTAACTGGAAAATATATATATGTATATATATATATATATATATATATATATATATATATATATATATATATATATAAAATACTGGGTTGTTCTGTTTTATATTTTATGTAATTTAGTTAATGTTTACTGCATGATTCAAATCTCACGTGTTACCCTTATGGTGTTTAGTGTTTGTATGAGTGACACTGAGCACTGTCTCTACATGTTTATTGGTCATGTGCCCTTCTGTAGTTACTACAGTGATTAATAAATACCTTATAAAGTAATAAGCAGATTTTTACAGTTTCAGAAGGCTAATATCAAATTTATGAAATTTCTTTACTATATTTTTTACATCATTTTTTTATTTTACAAACAATTTAAACTGTAAAATTTACAGGTTGTTCTACAAAGTTGTTTATATTTTTACTGCATTTTTTGCAGAATTATTATTCTGGCATAATTAAAAGCTGCCAGTTTTTTTTTTTTTTTTTTTTTGTAAAAACAGCAGGATTCTTTTTATAGTGTAGACAGTGCAGACAAGGCTGTCAGGAACACTACAAAACCATTATTTGTCCTACTTGTTTGAGTTGAGTAAATTTATGGTCTTGCAAGAGCATATAAATCACACCTAGATAAACCTTACCTGTTTCTACCGGTAAGTGTTTTATTAGGGGATAAAAATGAGATTGTAGGATTCATTAAGGGATTTATAACAATTTCTTTTATTAGGGTTTCTGTGTGCATAATTTATGTGTGTCTGTGTATGTGAACTCTGTTTGTACCTAAGCTAAACTAAAAACTTCTACTCAAGTGTACATAATAGTTCACCCAAAAATCTACCTGCAATGAGAGTGCATGGGAACTGAGGCAAAAAAAGCACTATTAAAGTAGTCAGTTTGACTCATGCGCTATATTCCAAGTCTCCTGAGTTCATATGATAGCTTTGTGTGAGGAGTAGACTGAAATTTCAGACTTTACTCACTGATAATCTTCTTCAGAATCCCCCGCCTACATTAACTTTCGTTTTATAAAAAAAGAGCGCTCAGGACATGCTGCAAAATAGCTCTTTTTGTGTTCAACAGAAGAAAGAAAGTCATAAGTGTTTGGAACAAAATGAGGGTGAGTAACAGATGACGGAATTGTCATTTTTGTGTGAACTATCCCTTTAAAAAAGCAGTAGGGGAGAGCAGCAGTGACTGCATAGACCCATAAATGTTCACACTGTGATATGTGAACCATGATAAAACTTGGCATTGCATCCCTAAACATGAATGACAGCACCCGTGCCCAGCTCAAGTTGGCGGCCTGCCATTGATATCAGCCACATGCACATGATGTAGAGCTGTGCTGTCATCACAATCCATTAAAGACCACCACAGTCTACAACGGACCATAACTCTAATTTCAATCAGCCAGAGAGTGACAGACAAATGAAATGGTGAGAGAATAGGGCAGAGAGAAGCAAAAAGGCCACTGGTGCCTCCTAAACCATTATCATGACTTCACTTAATGCCTTAAAAGCCAACAGCTAGCATTGTTTTCATGAACAAAATACAAAAAGATTATTCCAAAACTTTTTTTGCTTAAATCACACTACAAAGAACTGCATGAAATCACTGGGTGGGGCAGGAATGAGGAAATGAATTAAAGGGATAGACGAGAGAGTAAGTCGTTTCAGGTGCAAGGATCACCGTGGTGGGGTGATGCTGTATAGTTCATTATGTTGCTAATATTGTGGGCATTCTTGCGCTAATGTCTGATTTGCATAATTCCTTTAGTGAATTATGTGCTAAAACAATGCATTTAGGACAAATTGCATTTCACTCAGTATATTTGCTCTTTACAATTATATTTGCTCTTTAAAATTATATTAGCCATGTTCCTTCACGAGGAACCATTTGCATTTGCGCCATGGTAGAAAGAGGCATTTATAGGTATAAAAGTGCTTTTGAAAGTACAAACAAATATTCCAATTCAAGAAACCAGTAAACAGAATGAAAAAAACCCCTCAAGGCTCTAATGGTACAGAATCAGAGAAACCATGTTGAAGTCACAAGATACTCCAGGACAAAAGCGCTTCTCTACTGAGCATTCTTCAAAATGCATACGCCATCTGTGTGAATCAAACCTCTTCTCTTCTCCTTTATCCCAAAACAATCTCTATGTGCCACACTGTTGAAGCAGTCTCAGAGCTAGGAAAGAAAACCATTTACGTCCTCTACTTTAGCTAAAGAATGTCAGTGTCGCCACAGTCGTGGACCTGAGAGGACCATCTGGAAGTCTGATACATTCCAGAATGATTGCCCTGAGGATAATGCAAACCTGAATTCCAATCTGAGGGAGGGAGCCATGCAGCACTGGAAGTGGACTGAGCCAAGTTCGCCATGGAACATCTAAAAGATTCGGAAAGATTTGCTTATCCATGGAAAGCTGGCATTGTTCAAGAGCACGTGTCTGCATTTGTGAAAATTAATAACTTCTAGCTCTTGGCACTCTAGATGAAATAAAAAAACGTTTGTGATATGAAATGTACCGATAAGTCTAGATGAAATAAAAATTGACCCTATTTACTTTCTTAATACAGGTTCCTCATCTTATTGCGTCTCATCAGTGCACAATGTTCCAAAGAACAAAATGTTTGTCTTCATTACCTTTCATCACAATGTCAAACTTGCTACTCCTTTGAAACTACTTTCCTTTTCAGCTGATGTCACCAAGGCTGCTGAAGTTTCAACAAATGTAGTGTTTGCATTTAGGTCTGGCTCCATTCTGGCACAAAATGCCCACTTTTCAGGCTCCTATCAATTCCCAGAGGATAAGTCCCATCCTACTTGTTATTGTTGAATATCCAGTGTTATCTTAACCTCCTCGTGGTCACAATTAGTGATTCTCGCTCAATGGGGCGCGTGGAAAGTTGTGCGTGTATCGCGGAAAATAGCATGAGCCTCCAAATGAAGTGAGTCTCAACGGTGATAAGATGCGCAAATTGACTGTCACAGAAGCGGAGGCAACTAAGTCTTGTCCTCCACTACCCAGATTAAGGTGAGTAACCACACCACCACGAGGACCTACTAAATAGTGGGATTTGGGCATTCCAAATTGGGAGAAAAGGGGATTAAAAAAAATACTCTCTCTCGTGATTCACTGGCTTTCTCAATTATGTGATCTGTTTTCAAGATTTATGCCTCAAAGCTAAAATATTCAACTGGATTTGAAGGTTGAATTTAACCCAGTCAAAATGAATGATTCATGAATGAAAGCTCCCCATTCCAGCACATGCCCGTCCGACTCCAGCTTATCTGGCCACACACCCACACTTGCAGTCAAAACAATGGAACACAAACTTCTTTATATTCGACACACCCATACCATATTCATTCCATGTCTTTTTATCCCAACCAAACACTCCAGTACATATGACATGCTATCAGTATTTTATTGAATATTTCATATCATGCCCATGCATACTTCACAAGTCCTGTTTTACTAACTGTGCAGGCCTGAAAACTGTCACCCTAAAATCCTTCTTTGCATTTTTTATCAATCTAAAAACAGTGAGCAAAAAACTATCGTTCCCGCCTACTGTAAAGCAAAGGCAAAGATACTGCCGAGCTTAAAAAGAAGTCAAGCAGTATAGCACTTTTCTTTCAAAAATGTAAACACATACGAACACTAGTGGAGGCCGTGACCTACATATCTTTACAGCTGTGTTGTGTAAATTCTCGTCAAAGGAGCCAAAGTTGAAGCCAGCTGGAACTTCGGTTTCTGAGTAATTTTTTAAGAAGCCACGGTGGAATAATTTCTTGTAAACCACGAGGTTTCTTTTTTAGACATGAGATTAGCTAACTGATGGTGCCCAGCTGCTTGCACATTGTTTTCAGAGGAATATGAAATCCCTGGATCTTTGCAAACAGTTTGCCGCAATGATTCTTTCGGCCCCAAATATGCCCTAAATCATGTGTGTTTGCAAACAGGATAGAACAGAGAAAGGCAAGTCTCAACCATGGCTAATTGCTCATAAACAGAGAATCGTTAGTGAACAGCTCTAATACTGCCTATTTTCATAAGCATAATATATCATTCTCTGGCTGCATCCGAATTTGCATACTTCCACTAGACACTAAAAATAGGGGTGAGCGATATAAGCAAATATTTATATTGCAATCTTCATATCACAATATTGTATATCACAGTATATATATTTTTATGGAAAGTGATTAAAAAACTTCTGATAAAATAATAAAAGTTCCTTTTTGACTTCGAACTACATCCAAAGTGATGGTGGACCCGCCATGTCCATTGCAATAAAAACAACTTTATCAATAAATACAATTTTATCTACTCAAAATCGTTTTTAAATCCAAGCAAAAATTAGGCTTCTGACTTTGTGGTTGAATATAAGCATTTACTTTGATTCTCCTCCATCACTTATTTTTTTTATAATTTAGCTTTCCATTAGATTCTGGAAACCTTTTTGGCGACTGTATACTAGATATAAATGCACAGTTGATAAATATGTTATTTAATAATCCCTGATTTAATTTATTAAATTAACCCTGCATTTTCTTCAACTACAAAATTGAAAGAATTATTTTTCACATAAAAAATATTGTCCAACACTTTTTGGAGAATCACCATTGAAAAACAAAATGGAATCGTAAAAGAGACATGACTACCAAACATATTACAGTAGTGAGAATTGCCACAGAAATGAGCTTATCAGTTCTGAAAATAATGTCACATGCAAAAAAAATGTAAATGACTTTTTCTCATTTCTTCATGAGCTTACTATTTCTGCAAACATATAAAAAAAGATTAGTAAGCAAACTGAATGTATGAAATCTATATCTGTTATCCTAATGTTCAAAACCAGTTGGTGTTGAACCCATCAGTGAGTGTGTTGACATGCACATTAATACACTGATTATGCTTAATTATGTGTGGTCATCTAAATGCATTAAACAGGGTTTTTTTTTTTAATCGGTGTAAAAAAATGGAGTTCGAATAAACTGATTGACGTGGATTGATTTTTGCTCATTACGGCAATTTCGTATTGCATGTAAACACCTTAACTGGCACTCTTACCGGCTAATCCAATGTACGCAAGTGTTTTGCGCATGCCTCTTCACGGTTAGACGATTGACGATTATTGGGATAATTTTAAATATCATGAAGACATGGATTTCTCGCTTTGTCTAAATTTGAATTAAACTGGTTTTTGGGAGTAATCAGCATTTTGGTAAGCATGTAAATGGGTGTGAGTTTACAAGATACCATCTGATTACACTTCCAAAGACATTCTCATTGATTTCTGGGACTGGAAAAGGATTTCCTCACCTTCTGTTCACTATCTGTCACTCTCTCTGTCTCTTTTTCTCCTATTTTCTGGCAGCATTCAATACATTCCAAACATTCCAAAGGGACAACGGAGTCTTCTGACAGATAGACAGACCCACAGAATGCAGTGTACAGAAAAGAAACTGACAGTGTGAAATAGTGAGAGATGTTTAACAGTCTTCTCCTCATATTGGAGTCAGTAAGTCTCTGCCTGCTGCTGCAGCTGTCTTTCTTATTCACAGCACTCTACCTCCTCTCCATTTCTCTAGCCATCTCTTTCCAAGCACCCAGGGGTCGGAATGGGTCAACTAAAACCAGCACACACCCTCAGCCAGGGCTTTTCCCACACAACCATAAATACACATGGCATGTTGCTCAAACACACACACACTTCCGTCCACCCACACAAATGTACACAACAACACATGCACACACACATGACATCATTAACATCTGAGCTAAAAGAGGGAAAGCAAACCTTATTTCGTATAACTTTGTAGTTCATTGTGACCAGACCAGACTCAAAGTCAAGGACATCTTTAGAAAAGAGGTCAGGATTATTGGCATTCTTTGACTGCCTAATGACTCATAAGATAAGGGGAAAAAAAAAGGTGTATTGCTGCACATGGTCCTTAACTTGAACATAGCCAGACAAAGCTCATATTTTTTACGAGCCGTTTAGGCTCACTGACACTACTTCTTTGGCATTTGTTTGTGGTTTAGAGTTTGAGAAGTGAAAGCTTGCAGTTAGACAACTGCCACAGGGTAGATCACTGAATCGTCACGTTCCAAAGCTCACTCATTCATACACAGTTGTTGTCACCTGACTTAGTTTGTGCGTTCTTCAGGGTAAGGTTGTATTTTGTTTTAACACATTTAACCATTTCTCCGATTTCCCACACCATTTGACCAATGAATTTCCATTACTTTTTCAGTCATTTGAGATTACTGGAAAATTATAATTTTACAGAGATTGTACTCACAAGCAGAACTTTCTAGCAATTAATTATTGTAGAGCTGAGCATAACTACAAAATACATATATATATATATTTTTAAGTTATTAATTTTCATTAAAAGGAAAAGTATTACTTTTCCAGGAAGGAAAATCACAAACGTAAAATACCCCAATATTTCCACGTTTTCAATGTATGGAGCCCTTTAGAGTACAGGGAGGGAATTTATGTTCTTAAATAGCTTTTTCCCCCTCACAACAGTTTTGCATCCCCTCAAAATAGGTTTTACATTCCCTTGCAATAAGTTGTTCATTCCTCCGCAATTGTTCCGCATTCTCTTGGAAAACGTTTATTCATCCCTTACAAAATGTAATCATGATTTTGCTAAAATAACCATCTTATTAACCATGATATTTATTTTGCCTACAGAAAAACCATAGTAATGATACTGGAAAACCAAAACTATTCAAATAAAATCAAAATCATTCAGTTTACTACATGTTTACTACAGTAACACCCAGATTAATTTGTAGAACAATATGGTTTTTAAAGCCATGGTTTTAACACACATCCTTACTAACATTAATCATGGTTTTAAAAATCATGGTACATGTACCACAAATTAACCATGGTGTTACTATATAAACAAATCATGCTAATGTGAAACTTTAGGGTCAATATGACTTAATGAATGCATTCTTTTTCATCTCCACTTACTGCACAGGGACTGAAAGAAAGAGCTGATGCAACAGTACAAAGTAAAGGAAATAGAGAGATAAGGAAAGAGTATCAGAGAACAGGTTAAGAACAGGTTCATTTTGAAAGTAAAATAAGGCTGTAAGAGGGAGAAAAAAAGCATGTGAGAATTCTGAAGTTACATTTTGCATTCCGAAAATGTAACAAACTCATCAGGCAATGTCATTATAACAAAGTGAGAAGTGTCTCCCAGGAGCTGAGGTTGTTCTGAAAGGATATGTCGTCAGTATTGTAATAATGTGATAAGAAGACATTAAAGAGTAATTGAGAAAATACACTTCACACCCAATTCCACCAAGTCATATCGGCAGGCCTTTTCAAGCGAATAAGACTAATTTCAAGGTCTTGCATTCTCATTGGCTGAGATCCTGACAGTGGCGAGGCAAACCTAATAAATCCCACTGTAAATTCAAGCGTGCATGCAAACATGCTTTGAAGAAAAATGCCGGGTATGAGAGTTAAATCTAATCAAGCCAAAGAAGGATGAAGTATCCATAGCATTCATTCATCCAAGATTAGAATAAAAACTGATATGGAAACCTGAATGGAGTACAATAGAGTGCTTTACTTCACATGCCTTACCCTGACCTATCAACGAGCAATGTTTCCACTCAAAAAGGGCAACTTGAACACATGATATACCAATATGGCATCTGGCACTTGTCCCAGAATTTAGTCAGTGCATAAGAGAGAGAGTCTCTGTTCCTTTACTGTATTAAGTGATAAAAGCAAAGAGGCTGCTTTCCAGGACAAGCAAAAGGTGCATGCAGGAAATATTTTTTTGCCCTTGACTAATACATCACAAAACGCAAAGCAAAGCAGGTGTATCAATCCGTGTATGAGAGGAAAAAAAATAAAGGCAAAGCAAAAAGAGAAGGGTGAAGGGACATGAAAGAGAGAAGGAGCCTAGGGTCCTTCCCAGGGAGGTCACATATAATCAATCCTTGTTATAGCTTTTCTCACTGGGATGGAGCAAAGTTATTGCACAGGCAGAACAGAGAGAGAGAGACAATGATGTAAGTCATTAGGGCTTGTAAGAGGCCCTCCATTTACACACAGCTCATTAGAAAGGGCCGATAGCTTCATAAGCAGCTCTGATACTGCCTTGCAAACATAAAGACAACATGAAATCACTAGATGAGATGCAGCTTGACATATTTATTTACATGTGGCAAAAATGTATATCATGTATAAATATGTAATATAAAAGATTTATTCATAAGATTTTGTAAGCCTAAATGTGAAAAAATCTTGTTATGTCTTGCCTTGTGCGCATGTGTTGGTGCTGGTGCTCGTGTTACGGAAGTGTCCGCATGGTGGAACGAATTCCAGGTGACACGGACTGAACATGAACTTTCCACTCAAGTGAAAACTGGGGCTACTACACACAAACTCCTTCATAAAACAGAGGAATCTGATCTACCAGACTCATATAAACCAATAAATGTGGCTGCTCAATAAATGAGCATTTAAATGACTGACTGAAGACGACGGATGTAAAACATGCAGTCATAGAAAGATGCACATCCCAAATATGGGACAGGATGTGGCACTAGTCGTCCAACAACAAACTAGTAAGTATAATATTTTTAGCTGTGGTGATTTAAAGAGCTTATAGACATGGAGTGCAAGGCACAAAACTTAAATTTTGCTTTCAAGAGGTCTTTTAAGGTCTTAAAAAAGCACAGCAATAGGGGGCAATTTGTCATGAAATTTATTATGTATCTCCTACTCTGTTTTTCTGTGTGTGTGTATATGTGTGTGAGTGTGTGTATATGTGTGTGTGTGTTGTGCGTGTGTGTGTGTGTGTGTGTGTCTGTGTGTGTACGTTTGCATGTGCTATGCACATGTCTTCTCTCTTGACATTTAAAGACATGAAAGAAAATGCTTGTTTGCCTTTCACTGTTGTTCTGGTTCCAAACAAACTCAAGCTGATTTTCACCAGGATGTCAGTTTCATGTCTTGGCCCAAATCAACAAAAGGTCAGATTTTCTGCTCTTCACAGAATGAATTGTGGCAACAGAATGCCAAAACAAGGTCATCATTATTTGTTCCCACTGTGAAAATGGATGGTACTTACATCAAGGGAAGATGACAACCAGAAGTGTGTATTTGTGAAGTTCATTGCAGTGTTTCACCTGGCTATCCAATTCCAGGTACCCATCTACATATCCAAAAGCCTCAATAGATACACTTAAACTAATGTCAACCAATATGGATTTTTCAATGGCCAATGCCAATAATGATATCTAGAGAGCGGACTGGACAATGGTCAAAACATAGCCGATATAGGCTAAAATAATATAGGCTAAGAATGGCTAGGGAAATGTACACATGTACACTAAAATGTAAAACATTTAACACAATAGTTATAAAATTCACTAAAAGTAGTTTTTAAAACAGAAACTTTGCCAACGTGATCACACGGAAGGTCGGCATGTTGTTAGAGTTCCGGTACCATAGATTCGGCCACATTATGTCGACTTACTGACAAGTGGCATCTCTTATCAGACATGTTTGCATCAGCCCCAGCGTGTATACTTTCAGTTGTGGTGCGACCAGCAGCGTGAGAGACCCTGGTTCGGATACCGGGTTGAATCCAGGAAGTAATAGTGTTTGCATAATCAGTGACTAGCTCTATTAGGAGGTTGCATTTTCCGTCTAACATAACATTTTTACACCACTGATGGTTAGGTTAAGGTTGGGGGGCAGTTAATAAAACATGCATGTCTCGTCCCTGTATTACAGCTGTACAGTGTTTAGTATTTCGGAAAGCACAGACCAATTTTAGCTAAATAATGAATTGCCAACAAAACCCTTCTTCAGCCAACCAACAAGGACAATTGCATCTATGTGAACTTCTGCAGTTATTCTAGGATGTACTTCAATGACATTAGTCATTAATCTTACAAATCTTTAGTTTAAACACTGACCCTCAACACTTTCTTAGTTTAATAATTTTAAACCATGACTTGCACTATACATAAGTAATATTGACTATATTCATGATTATATTCATGATGTTAGTCAGAGGGGAACTGGCCCTCACAGTGAGTCTGGTTGCTCCCAAGGTTATTTTTCTCCATTAATCAACATCTTATGGAATTTTGTGTTCCTTGCCACAGTCACATTTGGCTTGCTCACTGGGGTTATTAATATAATTATTATTTAATTATTTATTTTTAAACACAATTCACAATCGTGTTTTATCAAACTACCCAATGATGACTCTATATGATGACATTATAGATATAAAATTTATATATAAATATATAAATATATAAAATTAACAGATATATCTTCTGTTAATGCCTGATTTTCTGTAAAGCTGCTTTGAAACAATGTGTGTTGTGAAAGGCGGTAGACAAATACAAATTACTTGACTTGAAATACAATAAAAGTCTCAATGGCATAATGTTGATCACCACAAAAATTTACACTCATTCGACCCTTGTATTGAAAAAAAAAAAAGCTAAATAAAAGCAATATAAAAGCGCTTACATTAATTAAAACTTGTAAATTTTACAGGGTATACGGTGTTATGTTAAACTTTTGAAACAGTGAGTATTTTCACGTTAACGGATTGGACCCATGGCTTCCATTGTAAGTGCTTACTGTAACCTCAATTTAAATTTTTTAAAGAAAAGAAGTCGAAATAATTTTTTTGTGGTAATCGACATTATGCCATAAATGCTGTCGACAGAAATTAACTTGTTATTGAAATTAGAATACAACTTTACCGCTTCTGTTACATGGCCAAGTGGGCACGTTTCAGAATATCTCAAAGTAGACAAAAATCCTCTGAGTTATCGGTCTGACCAATATATCAGACTATCACTACTTAAAACTGTGACAGTTGCCCATTCAAACATTCATTCATCAACACTAGGTGTCCATCAATCTACTCATCCCTCAAACATCTATAAATCTACCTGTTCACTCATTCATCCATCCAACCATTGTCCATCCTTCCACTCCATATAATCTCTCCAAATCTCCAAATTGGACTTACCCCCCACAAACTGTATTCCTCCAGCCACCCGTCCAATGGTCCGAGAGATGAGATCTGTAACACAGCAGCCCATCAGTGCTGTGAGAGCCACCAGGAGCAGCAGCCCGCAGCCTGTCCCTGTCGCCACCGTGCAGATCCTCCACTCCAGACTCGGGATGCCCTGGAAGGAGGCATAACGTCCACATTGCTCCAACATCACCGTCCCACCACGCGCTTCATCCCTTACCGGGTATGAACAGCGCCGGAATGTTCCAAACGACACTGGCTTTCCCATCTGTGATCCAAGCAGCCAGTATGGCATGAAGAAGCCGACGCAGGACGCGGCCGCACAAAGGAAGGACAACAGTGCCCACACCACACCAGGAAAGGTAAGACTGGATGCCATGTTAGAGCTGCCCAGCTGCACAACAGCTCAAGTTTGTTTATAGATGCAACAGACACTGATTTCAGGTTAAGTGCTCTGCATTGCCATAAAGAATTCCTAAGCCCACCAACCAAGATCCTCTCAGTGTCTTCCTGACAGGTTACACCTGAGGAAATAGTAAAAAGGGTGGGAACGTCAGTAAAACGTTGGGACATCTGTCTCCAGCCATAAATCTGAAGTGACAAGCTCCTCTGGTTGCTTTTAGATTATTTACAGCTGAAATAAATATTTCATTGTGTAAGGAAGACCATGGTTGACTTAATTTCATTCTTTGTTGTATATCTCTAGTGGAACAATCCTGAAGAATATCCAACTAGGTGCAAATGAAAGTTTGGGGATAATTCACCCAAAAATGAAACTCTCACTCATGTTGTTGCAAACCAGAATTACTTTCTTTCATGGAACACAAAAGGAGACGTTAGGCAGAATGATAGTGTCAGTCATCATTCACTTTCATTGTATACTAAAAAAGATGCAATGGTGACTGACGCTAACATCTGCTTTTGTGTTCTACAGCAAATGCATAATCATACAGGTTTGGAACACGAGAGTGAGTAAATAATGACAGAATGGATTTTTTCCCCCAGGAAATTCTTGGGTAAAAACAAACACAGATTGACACACGACAAATTCAACATCAAAAGATATTTCTGTTATTTCATTTATTCATGTATAAAATTATATTGTGCTAATATGTAACCAACATTGGTCTCCCTTAAAGGAATAGTTCACCCAAAAATGTTACTTTTTTCAAATTAACCCATGAATGGCTTACTTATAGTTGTCTCTGCCTAATAAAATGGGATAGAAAAAAGTATTTAGACACAGAAAAAGTAACATTCTTTGGCTTTAAATACTGATCTGTTTCTCATCCACTCCTATCATATCACTTCTGAAGACGTGGATTTAACCAGTGTAGTCGTATTCATTTTATGCTGCCTTTATGTGCTTTTCTGAGCTTCAAAGATTTGGACCCTGTTGAATTGCATCTGCAGATGAAGCAAGTCGTACTTAAATCTGTGATGGCATGGGAGTGAGTAAATTATGAGAGATTATAATTTTGGGTGAACTATTCCTTTAAGTTTCTAGTGTAAATGTCAAACATTCAAAGCGGTTGTCACCTGTTTGTCACTTGGCTTGAGTATATTTTTTGGATAAAGTTAAGAGTTTGTGTTGGCATTTAAACGCCATAAACGTGCATATTTAAAGACATATGGTAAATAAACATAAAGGAAAACAGACTGTCATGTAAAAACCAGTCAAAAGTTAGACAGATAACTGTCACGTAAAGCTCGCGAGAGATAACTTACATGTCTGTCGCTCACGGTCTCCAATTCCACTTGATTTCGGTTAAAGAGCAAACACAATAAAAAGAAGCGTATAATATCCGGATTTTTCCATCCGTTCATGTGTCGAGATTCTCTGAAGTAACTCTGTGCGCCCTTATCCGCTACGTCTAAAGTCCACCTTACTCCGCGAACACCTCCGTTACTCCCGCTCTCTGTCCGAGATCAACCCGAGTGTGTGAAGAAGTGAGAGAGCGCAACTAGAGTCATCAATCTTGGGATTCTCCGCCCAGGGGTTGGTCTGGTTTGCTTGCAAGTCTTTGCGTTTCCCAAGACTGCGCAGGACTCAAGACGAGGACGTTTAAAGGGATAGTTCACCCAAATATGAAAATTCTTTCATCATTTACTCGCCCTCATGCCATCTCAGATGTGTGACTTTCTTTCTTCCGAAGAATACAAACAAAGATTTTTAGAAGAATATATCAGCTCTGTAGGTCTGTAGAATGCAAGCAGAATGGGGGACAGAACTTTGAAGCTCCATGAAACACATAAAGGCAGCATAAAAGTAATCCATGAGACACTAGTGATTAAATCCATGTCTTCTGAAGCTATATGATAGGTTTGGGTGAGAAACAGATCAATATTTGTTTTTTTTTTTTTACTTTAGAGGGTGTGTAAATGATGAGAGAATTTTAATTTGTGTTTGAACTGTCCCTTTAAAGCCAAATTCCAAATCAAATGTCAAATATGTTTATTGTCATTTCTGTACGGTGTGGGAAGAACATGTTGAAAAAAGCAACAAAAAAAATGAATGCAGCCGCCATAGCTAGCAGTATTTCGAAGCTTTCAAGTCTTTATTCAGACCTTTTGAATTTCCCATGTACTGCAAAAGAAAACTGTTTAATCTTTGTAGCATTTATACAAACTACCAATGTTAAAAGTTTGCAAGTACATCAATCACATGCTTTCCCATTGCCTAAACGGCACATAAAAACTGATGTTGCATATCAAAGTGGCTTTGAGGGCAGCAAGGACCTTCAGGATAGGACAGAGGAGAGGGTTCCCTGTCAACACCTCCTGTTTGACAGTCTCCTTGTAGATCCATTAATATAGTACCCACCCTGTGATTTTATTTCCAGTCAGCAACATCTCTCTGGTGGCATTGGTGGCTAATGTAGCTGTAATGATCTTTTAGTATTCAATCTCATCACTGCTGTTTCATGCATTTTATTATAAACCTTAAACCAATATCAGAGATTCACTGCATGCAAAAGCTGTTCTGACCCTGATGAGAAATGCAAATTGGGAGAGCCCATCTCTCCTTCATTCCCTTGTGTAAAGTGATGCAGCCATAAGCATTGGAATTCATGGACAGGGCTTCTTGCACACAAAATATCCCAACTTAAAAGACTTATTATTTGAACTGGAGTCTGTGGTACAGCGATTCTGTTAAACGAGTGCATATTTGCTTAGCTACTGATATATTTGGCTATACGCTAATCCAAATTCACTCTCAAGGAGAAGTGTGGGAATCCCTCTTTTCAAAGATCACAAAGTTCACACAGAAGTTTCTGAGTGTGGGCTTACATCTCTCAGTCAAGCCATGAAGAGAACACAATCTAGTCTAAGCAGACATGCATTATTATCTCACTATCTGTCCAACCAAGATCTTTTTGAAACAGAGTATAAAGCCTTTATGATAAAGGACCATTTAGCTTCTAAATGGACCATGGTCCATAATCATAAAGCTCAGTACAACACTGCTGAATCTTGCACTGTCTTCTATTTATTGAAGTATGTGCTTGTTGGGCCTATATATGCTTGTGTATCAGTGTGATGTCTATTTCCCATGTCACTACATTAATGTTACTCTCACTCACACAATTCTGCTCCCTGTGGTGGTCTTGGCACCAACACAAAGAAAATATTGTGCAATATTTGACTTATCACACTCATTAGCAAGATTATGAGCTGTCAGGTTTAGCATATCAAAGAACTTTGATGTGGTCGCGTTTTAAATTTGTATGCAAGACTCATGCATTATTTGCCAATGGAAATGTAGTGAATGCTTACAGCCATTTCTCATCTTTGTAAAATAGTTTATTTCAGTATTAGTTGCTAACCCACTGTTAATATTTAAAACAAGTGTGAAAGTGACCTTTTAGCAGCATGACTGATGTGAACTGCTATGAACATCTACAGCACAGACTAATCAAATGTGACATTTATTTATAAAGAGTGAAATTTATTTTTGCAATCTACTGTACATCTGAAATTTATTGCAAAATAAATACATGTGTGTAAACAAACACACACACACACGTTGGTAAGGCTATCCTTATGAGGACTCTCCATAGACATAATGATTTTTATACTTTACGAACTATAGATTCTATTCCCTAATCCTAACCCTACCCTAAACCTATCCTCCACATCCTTTAGTATGTTTAAGCAATTTTAATTATGGGGACTCTAGAAAAGTCATCATAAACCACATTTATAGCATAATACCCTTGTAATTACCAGTTTGTAACCTAAAGATTTGTCCTCATAAACCACATAACCCCCCCCCCCCCCCCACACACACTGACTACCAGGGGCCCTTGACTGCCCACACAAAAGCCCTGGGCTTTAATGTTGCGCAATCCAGTTTGGCGATCCAGATGCGATCTATTTGTTAATATATATTTATTATAAAATTGCATAATATATACACACAAACACAAATACATTTGGCCATAACTCAAGGAATAATAATCTTTACCTAATTCATATAAACAATTCAAGTCTTGATGGAGATATGGTTCCATTAGCTCTACGAGTAATTAAGCACAAAATCAATTAGCAGGGGCCATATTGCTTTTTTCACTAGAGTGATCTGATTGATTTGAGTTCAATATTCAGTGAACCTTGTAAACCAAGATTTTTACATATGTGTGTGTGTGCTTCAAGTGTTGGGAAGGACATGTAGGCAATAGGCACCACACATGTGTAATCACATGTGCATTCATGTGCATATGAGTGTGCGTTCAGCTCCTTAGAATTCCCCTTTACATCATAAATGTAATAGATGATTCTGTGGCAGGCTGACACATTTACCATCCTCATAAATTACATCATGTGGATATTACAGGTGTGATCTCTTGTTTAGTCACCCGTCTCATCACCCCTACCCTAGTGAAAAAAAAAATATGCTAAGTATACTTGAAGCCAGACTAATTCTAAGTATGCTTCAAGTGTGTTAATGATTAGTTAACTTGAAGTGTAAATTTTGGAACAACTAATTTTGTACAAGTATATTTTAGTTGTAATTAAATTGTAGTAAAGCATAACTTTAATTGTATTTAGTGTACTTTTGTGTGCTAAATTGGAACAACTTCAAGTATACTTCATATACTTTAAGTATATGCAAGTGTAGGGTAATTACATGCTTGATTAGTGATATTAAAGTGTTCTTTGTGTTACAAGTACATTACAAATTAATTGCAAGCGTCTTCGAAACATACAAGTAATATACCATAAGTGTATTTATATTTGAGTAAAAAGTATATGCTCAGTAACACCTTTGGCTTATTCAAAGTACTACAAATTAGAATACTTTGTCTTCAATAACAAACTGTTATTACTTAGCTATACTTTGTACAATATACTTTAAACATTACATCGTCTTACACAAGACAGTATTGTAAATGTGTTACCTGCATACACTGTAAAATTTCACATGTTCAGTTTACTTAAAAATTAAGGAAACTTATTGCCTTATTTTTGCAAAGCAAACTTACTTGCTAAAAATAAGTTATATTAATGTTCCTATGCAAGTTATGTCAACTTGTTATTATTAAACTTTATAGTAAATTTCTAGTTAACTTAAATTTTTTTTGCTAATTTACTATAAATTACTTAGTAACCTTACAAATTATTTATTAGTAAGATTACTCTAAGTCAATTAACTTAAAATTAATACAATCTGTTCACTTTACGTCTGAAATACCACTAATCTCAACATGAGTTTACTGTATCACTTCAAGTTGTGTACACTTAAAATACTACGTGCAATCGGTTTCCACATTCTCTTTAAGCAAACTGAACAATTTTTCTAGCTCAAATAACGCACTTAACAAGTTTGAAATTCTCAACTGTTTATTTGTGTAATAAACAGCTGAAACTCTAAGAACACCACAAAAAAAAAAACTATGCCTTTAAAACTATCTGTTCTCAAGACTTAGACCTCTTGCAGCACTCTGCTGCATGACAACATAATATCTGGACCTAACACAAGGTATAGAGCATTTGCAGCACAGGCACTGTGCAAACTCCAAAAAAGTATTTATTTAAAAAAAAAAAAAAGAAAAGAAAGAGCCTTTGCAATTTGGAAAAACCTGCATGTGTCTTTGGAAAGATTCTTAAACTTAACTGCAATTACAGCAAAATATGCCAGAAACAAGTTCATCTTAAAAGACGATTTTTAAGGGTTTGGAGTTGAGATTCTTTCCTCCCAAAGACAGAAATACCCACTGAATAAAATCAAATGTGTTCCTCATTGTCTTTGGATGGTCTAAATTTAGAGCATAGATCGAAGCAAAGTGGAGACATACAGAATGTGGCAAATTTGGGACATCATCCATGACAATTCTTCCCTCATTGCATCCATGTTGAGGGCATGTGGACGTTTGGCAGGCATGCCTTCAGGTAAAACTGTGAACAGTCCAACATCTAATTCACTGAAGCCTGCATCTACATCTGAATAATATAAGAGAATGAAAAATAGGAAGTGTGAATTTCTGTTCAGTGCTTGATATATTCTAGTGACCAGGGGCTGTTCATTACCCAAAAACATTAAAACTTCATTAATTTTTGATAACCACAGCAGGTGTACAGTGATCAATGCAAACATCAAGCACAAGCTTTAAATCATGAGATGACAAGATTTACAGAGTTACAAAACAGAACATATTGTTTCAGAAGACATGGATTAAATCACTCCGCATAAGGGTGAATTATTTTTGGGTGAACTATTCCTTTAAATTTTGTTTTCTAGTTTACTGTATCATATTGCATGTCTTCAGAAGGCTTCGAAAATCACAAGTTCAGTGGAATACTTTATTGTACTTTTACATTGTTCTGAATTATTAAAGGGTTAGTTCACCCAAAAATTTTAATTATCCCATACTTTATTCACCCTCAAGCCATCCTCGGTGTATATGACTTTCTTCTGTCAGCCAAACACAATCGGAGTTATATTAAAAAAATATCCTGGCTCTTCCAAGCTTATAATGGGAGTGAATGGTAACATAGATTTTGAAGCCCAAAAAAGCACATCCATCCATCAAAAAAGTAATCCATACAGCTCCAGGGGGGTTAATAAAGGCCTTCTAATGCAAAGCGATGCATTTTTTTAAGAAACAAATCCATATTTATAACTTTATAAACTATTGTCACTGGCATCCGGTAACGGCCGTCCGCACGTTCACAAGAGAGTCGAGTTCCAGCGTATGAAGTTGGCGTAGAGTAAGCTCTGGTGATAAGAAACAACCTCGAGCGGATAGAGGAAGCCAGTGAACGTGCGGACGGCCGTGACCGGAAGCCAGTGATTATAGTTCATAAAGTTATAAATATGGATATTTTTCTTACAAAAATGCATCGGTTTGCATTAGAAGGCCTTTATTAACCCCCTGGAGCTGTATGGATGATTTTTTTGATGGATGTGCTTTTTTTGGGCTTCAAAATCAAAGATATTCACTCCCATTATAAAGCTTGGAAGAGAGAGTATTTGTGTTTGGCTGAAAGTAGAAAGTCATACACACCTAGGATGGCTTGAGGGTGAGTAAATTATGGGATACATTTCATATTTGGGTGAACTAACCCTTTAAGAACACAGAACTGAATTTACAGTATATTTTATTGCATCAATTTAAGGAATTCAAGTCACCAATGTCACAAATCAGACTTTTTCCACAAGAGACATATACAGTATCGACTGTAAAAGTACATCCAGAACTTTTTCATAACCTAATCTATAATATCATGTAATAAAGCAAATTGACAATTTAAAAAAGTATAAACAGCGATAAAAATACGAAGCTCATCCTGAAAAGGAGGATTGGAAGACCCTGAAGTACTGCAGTGCAAACATATGTTACATCAGATGACTATAAAAAAGTAGAGACAGGTAGACGTGAGGGTAACAATCACAGCCAAATCATGATTTAAAGATGACAATAATTACAAAGGAATACCTTGAGTCAACATGATGCATAATTTCATAAAGTGTTCTTCCCTGATTTCCTCCTTTTCTCCTAAAATTTTCAAACAAACATGCAGAATGCGTGTCCAACTCTGCATAGAGCTCAGATCTCAGATTTTCCTCAAATTCTGCAAAGACCTAAGCAAAAATATGAAGTGGTTATTAACATTCAAATAAACAATTCATAGAAAAAAGTAACTCTGGGATTGGGAGGTGGAAAAAAAAACAAGACTTTCTGTGAAAAGTGCTGGCCACTTCTCCAAGATTTCACAGACATGTCACTGTCATGCACAATAACGTGAAGTGTCATTGACATGGCAAACTAAAATTACAAAACAAAGAAAAAAGGATATTATAAGCTGCCAAAGGGAATGGGTCATTTATTAGAGAAGGCTGAACAACTTGCAGTGAATGCAAACTGCACAACTCATAAAAGAGCAAATGCTCAAACATGCAGTCTGTGGTTTGCAGAGGAACATTAGGTCAGTGTTGATTGCCGAGATTTTCTCAATCCGCATGAACTTGTGCAAAGCTGAACAACACCCAACTGAAACCACCATGTCTGGGCAGTACTTAATGCCATCAATGTAAACACTCGATGAAACAAGTGTGGTACTACAATTAGGACTCCGCAGCGGTAGATATTCCTGAACATTGTCAGGAAATGCTGTGACAAGTGAACTACACATTCTGTCCTTTGTACTCTTGAATTGAAAAAAGAAATGGCATCCATGATTGCCATTTGATGCTGCTTGGCCAGCATTAGGGGGATATTTTTTACATTTTGTGCATCACGGACCACTTTCTTGAAGAGACTTATGTTTCCCCTCAAATCAAATTGTCCATAGATTTCTCAACAGCCCATACATTCCTCAAGTTTTGGTTGGAAATTGATTTTTTGATAAATGTACTTTTAATACATAGAATGACATGGACACTCGGAATGGAGACATGGTATTGAAACAATTAGAGAATATGTTCCATGGCTTATGCGATAGTGCTTAATAAGTCGTGCTCAATTTTCAGATGTATAAGTGCAGAACTTACATTTCCACTGCGTAGTAGGTCATCATCTGGTATCCTACAAATAATAATACAAACAATAAGAAACAAAATCAGATGCATATGTTCATTCAAATTGTGGGCCACTTACAATGATGGCCAATGACTAAAATGGAAACAGGTATTAAAAACAAAGCCTGTTGAAGCTGCTGTGCTGATATATTTAAATAAGATATACATAATACTAATAATACTCTACTTGAAGAGGTGGCAGCGATGGGGTCTGCTGAAGACTCTGATAAACTAAATTGAAAAGTACCTCAGAATAAATCCCCTTTTGTTTGTTTTTTGGTGCATGCAGACTACTGTGATAATCATAATAAGCAATCATATTAATTTCGCTGCAACCAGCTTGACTGGAGTTCACCACACATCGTTGCGTTTTTAAATTAGAAACGTCGCGTATCAAATTAAAAAGAGTTACTTAAAAGAACCCGGCTCAAGATGTCGTGGTCCGTTACATCCATTTGTACTTTGGCTTGCGCTCTCTCTAGGGTGAATACATCCATGTCAGTCTGCGCTGCCTTTTCTAATGACCAGTCTTCAGTTCAAACTATTCGAATACTCCCATACTCGTGCCCAATAAAAACATATACATTTCTAAATTATTTAATATGCAACCAGTCAGCTAATTTCACAGATATGAAGCGGACAAAGACTAGTTTTAACAGAAATGCCTTCAAATAACGCGTAGTGAATAACGTGTTTGTGCAAGTTCTTAACATGCGCTAATACGTCACACAAAAAGCATGTAAACAACAAAGTACAAAAAACTCTAAATGATTAAGAGTATTAAACAAATAAAGCAGAAAATGAGCTTTAAATCAAAATATATAACCTTGCATTTACCGAAGAAGAACGTCGAACCCTCAGTCCATGTGCTACTGCTTCTGCGCTGTGTGTGGGAGGGGAAATTGCTGTCCAGTGCGCATGCCTAAAAGCACGTCTTGAACATTTTGAGTAGTTAGTTAGTTATGGGAGCTGTGTTCGAAAATGTAAGCAGCAATTAAAATGTTCGAAAACTCAACATTTTGGTTAAATTCACGTAAACATACTAATATTTTTATGTAAGAAATACTATTACATTTTACAGTGTACTGAAGGCTGAATTTCGTGGGGGAATTTTTTACCCAATGCTGACTGCAGCTCTCAAATGTTTTCAAGGCCATTACAATAAATAACATAAAAACTTCAATAACAGAGTGTTTATTTAAATCTCACATGGTTTTTATAATTGTAAAACATAACAAAATGTATCAACTGTAGCTCCTTCCAATGACAGACATGACGCACGAGGTCATGGTTAAAAGCCCTCATAGGCTGGCTGTCTCTTATGAGGGGCTAAATCGTCCTTTACTTTTTTTCCTCGTCTTCTTTCTTCTAGGTTTGTCTGCTTGCATGTTTATTACTTAGTGTAGCTGTCGCTAATTTATTTTCTGTCGTCTTTTTTGGCGCTTCGCTCAACAGGTGTTTTCTTAATTAGTTACGGGCGGAACACTAGCGCCGCAATGAATATTTCCGCCTCCAAACTACTATTAATAGGTACCAAAAAATAGCAGGATAAGCAGTTATAATTTAAACTGCCGATGGGAGGCAGTTACACCAACCATGCTTTTAAATGAAAAGAACGCTGAAAGAAAGAAACAAACAAAAAAATACAAATTGTTTGCACATTGTTATTTTTTCTTTTCTCACTTGCGCCTAAAATATATTTTAAGTAAAGTGCAAATAAATACACTTTTTAAAAAAAATAAACAGACTTTTCACTTCAATTATATTTATCTAAAATATATTTTTAGATAATATACTAAAGTACAATTATTTTAAAATGTGTTAAAAGTTGTATTGTGTAAATTGGTAAAAGCATGATGCTAATATACTTTAAATCGATTTAAAGATATTACAGTTTTGGTTAGTATATTTGCAATATACAATTGAAAAAAAGAATATATTTAAAATACAATAAAATATATTTTTTTTCACTGGGGTACACCTGGCTTTGATGGCAGTTTGTGAACAGAGGGAACAAACCCCCCCCTAACACTCAACTGTTATAATTATACATGCTGTCTCTCTCCCAAAACACATACACTTGAATAGTCTCGCTTCACACGGTTTAGCTGCATCACTTTGCTTAAATTGATAAGTTAGGTACATAGAGATGCCAGGCCTGCTACCTGCTACTGACAAAGACTCTCACATGAAGAGTTAATGAGATCTCAGTCACACACAGCTTTATCTCATTACAGTGAATACTTGAAGACAATAAAGATCTCTCCCTGTGAGAAATCCATCACTGAGACTGACAACCAAAGTTATTAAACAACCATTGGTTATCACTGGTCTTCCTTTCTTCACTGATTTCCACCATAATTCAGATTAAGGCAATTTATTGATAAGAAAGGATGACACCTTGTTTGAACATGATGTGGGAGATCAAGATACAGATAAATTTAGTGAGTAAGTGTCAGACAGAGAAATATGGAGACAACTGGCTCTCTCCACCCTCACTCTCCAGTAATCACAGTCCTGACCATGAACCTCACACAAGGCTCAAATCATAAAACGCTAACACAGCACTCTGTAGAGGAGAAAGGGACGAAACAGCCCTTCACACAGCATACTCAGATATATTTTTACCCTTTCCTCTGTCAAACAACAACTCTCTTGTTCTCCCGGTTGTCTTTTTGTAGATCAGACAACTTCTGCTCACTTCCCAAACACCAGTGGTAAGCAGTGTTGGGGGTAGCGCGATAAAAGTAACGTAATCTTTTTATTTTAGGACATATTACTTTTTAGTTGCTTTTTATATAAAGTAATGCATTGCTTTTGTACACTTACTGTCCCTGTATTTCAAGAAATCAGGAATAAAAGTGTGCAAACTTCGGGGAGGAGTAGCGCGTGATTGGCATTGTAGTTCTACAGAGTGTGAGGCCAGAGACTATTTAGCAGAGATGACTCACTTCTATTTAAATAAATGGGAGAAAATGGAACACCCAACCAAGAAGCTCTAGTACACAACATTCAATGGATGAAGACTGGAAGCCCCGCCTTGCTGGTAAAAGAGCCAATCACTTTTTAGATACAGACATCGCCTGTCAATCAACTTGCTAATGCGCATGCGCATTTCGTGTTTTAGAGTAATATGAGGTCAACATTCGTTTGAGTGAAACACGGTTGATTCATGTGTTAATACACACTGTATTAATAAATCAGTAAATGCGTTTAAGCAGAGGTATTATAAGTCTTCCACTGGCCACGACATAATACACAGGATGAAATACTCGCTCAATTCACTAACTTATGCATCCGAACTACTCCGTTTTACAGCTCAACTTAACTGGGAGAATAGGATGAGAAAAGACTCTGAATCTGTGGCTCCGAGCAATGTTCTACATTGATTATGTACACAGAGAAAATATCTTAGTTTATAATAAACAAGTAGTTTGATTCATGAAACAAACTGTTTGTTTTTTTTACATTTTAGTAGCATTAAAAACAATTCCATTCAAGCTGTATCAAAATGCGCCTTTGAAGTTGTGGCGTCTGTATGCACCATGGATCATCTCAAAACAAGCACTGAGATGACTTAAGTGAAAAATATTCATTTATTATCGGACACATTCCTTAAACATGTTAGACTGGCATTCCCTACTGAATTTGATCCTGACTTTTAAAAAAACTTTTTAAATTGTCTCTGACATTGTCAATGGGCACAGCACATGATGACAGATATGTTGCAGGTTCAAATGTTGGACTTTGCTGCATTAGGTAAGACAGTGGTTATACTTCATTATTCATATTGGCTGCCATGTTGATGGAAAAACAAATCATGCATATTCATATTATTGATTATTATAAATATGACATGAAGACTTACTTTCTAAATATCTGTATATGTTGTTTTGACATGAGTGTTGTACAGCAGCATGACCTGTAATGTCTCTTGTTTGGAATGCAAAGCATAGCAGAAGAGAAAGTGGCTGCGAGAACACAAATGTAAAGTAACACTTTAATCTTCATGAACAACTTTTATTTAATTAAATAAATTCAATAAAAAAAGTTATTTTTTATGTAGTAATGCAATATTCTAACGTGTTACTTTTAAAAGCAACGTTACCCAACACTGGTGGTAAGTGTAATGAATAAATATTACAGTTGTGACATCACCATATGTGAATTGTCTGACCTCATTCAAGTTAATGTGACAGAACTGTGAGCTGATTCTAAAGACAACTTTGCAGAGATTGCAGAGTGGGGTAAATCTACACAAAACCTGCAATTGTTGCCTTATGGATCTATTTCTACTCGATCTTAACCATAAAAATGACTTAAGTTGGTGTAGCCTAATTAGTCAGATTACTGTCAATTTTACAGTTCATTTTGATGTTACCACACGAAGCACAATTTTTTAGGTTACCTGACAAATTTCTTTTTTGCAGTGTAGCTTATCTGATATATGGCAATATACTGTACAAACAGATATATAAAATGGGTAATGGATAATATTTTGGGGCATATACACTCGCCGAGCACTTAGTAGAAACACCTCTCTATACCTACATATTCATGCAATTATCTAATCAGCCAATCGTGGGGCAGCAGTGCTATGCATAATATCATAGAGATCAGGAGCTTCAGTTAATGTTCACATCAACCATCAGAATGGGGATAAAATATGAACTCATAGATTTAGACCATGTCATGATTGTTGGTGCCAGATGTGCTGGTTTGAGTATTTCTGTTAACTGCTGATCTCCTGGGATTTTCACGAACAACAGCCTCTAGAGTTTACTCAGAATGGTGCCAAAAACAAAAAACATCTAGTGAGCAGCAGTTGTGTGGACGGAAACATGTCAACGAAAAATGGCCAGGCTGGTTCGAGCAGACAGAAAGGCTACGGTAACTCAGATAACCGCTCTGCCCAATTGTAGTGAGCAGAAAAGCATCTCAGAATGCACAACACGTCCAACCTTGAGGAGAGGTGGGGACAACAACAAAAACGTAATTCCACCATATGACCATAAACAGTGCTATTTAGGTCAAGTGTTAAATAAGAAATCGATCTTGAACTTATAAAAATGTAGTTCTAGAATTGCTTGCATTTTAAAGTCCATGTTCAGTACGTGTCTGCCTGTCTGCAGAACAAAGCACATAAAAAAGCACATAAAAAAAGCACATAATTACAAGTTGTTGTACTTGTTTAGCTTGGCCACGGGCAACCTATACAGTTAGAAGGTACCTTGTCATTTCGCAATCCTGTTCATTAAAAAATCTTTCAATATGCTCTTGTTTTGAGGTCTGTGACTTTAGGTCTAGTTAAGAGCACAGACAGCAATGTCAATGTCAGATTTAAGCAGGTTTTGACAAATAATCTCTTGCAGCAAGAAAAGTAAACAGTCTAGTCGTATAATTAATCTAATTTTTAAGATTAGCCTGTTTTTAAGATTATGCATTTTAATTTAATAACAAAATTCATTAAAATTGAATTGTGTAATTTAGGGGTTGTTTTTATTATATTTAGTCTCAAAATTATTATTATAATTATAATTTTTTTGGAGGGCTGTCTCTGTGAATAAGCTGATCTGAGGTATCTCTCTAAATAATGGGAGCCATCTAGTGGTCTATAGTATTATTTATAGTGTAGTACTAGTACCGTTCAGCATAAATTGCCCTATTTTCAGTGAAAGATTATAAACATTACAACTCTGTACCTAGTGTGAGATGAATTCACAGGTGTTTATGAAAATCTCTCTAAATCCCCCTCCCTTTTAATTATTTATTTTTCACAGAAGCCATTGCACAACAAGAGCCTCCTTACTTAAATTCACCACAGGTATAAAATGAAAACATTAATTTGAAAACATCAAGCCTTTAAAGAAAGGTAAACACAAGGGAAAAGCAGATGGGTTTTATTGCTTCAAGTAAGTCTGTTCAATTTCAGGAAATGGCCCTCTTTTAGAATTCATGCATTTTGATGTACATCCAGGCCCATCTTTCCTTCACCCTTTAATTCATGGGTGTTTCCCCAAACATTATTACATACTCGGGTCTTTAGCAACCCAGCACGTATCTATCCAAAATGGATCTCCAAAATGCCCAGACACATTTTCAAAACAAATAGCAATGTCAAATGTAAATCATGTAAGAATTAGCATGTATAATACACCAATCAGCCACAACATTAAAACCACCTGCCTAATAATGTGTAGGTCCCCCTCATTCTGAGATGCTACTACTTCTCACCACAATTGTACAGAGCAGTTATCAAAGTTACAGTAAACTTTGTCAGTTCAAACCAGTCTGGCCATTCTCTGATGACCTCTCTCATCAACAAGGCATTTGCGTCCACAGAACTGCCACTCACTGGATGTTTTTTGTTTTTGGCACCATTCGGAGTAAATTTAAGAAACTTTTGTGTGTGAAAACCTCAGGAGATCAGCAGTTACAGAAATATTCAAACCAGCCCATCTGGCACCCATCTGGTTGAGACCAAGTTCGAACTAGAAGAAAAAGAGTTATTGAAATGACAATCATTGACTGTCATCTTTGTGTGTTTGAGCAAGACACAAACAGCTAGTTTAAAAGGATTGTTTATGTAGTAGCCTATTGCTTTGTCTGAAAACCATCAGCACAGACACACCATGTGGCTGATATTAGCTCTGACTCAAGCCACTAGATAGAGCTCTTTAGCAATACTTTAACATGGAGTTCCCTCCATGAGTGAGTGAGATTCCTTCTTCAAACCCAATGGGTGGCAGTGTGGGATTGACTATATTATGTAGGGTGCTACCAAACTACTGCATCATCCCCCCTCCCCCAGCCCCCATATATAGTATGTATAATCTAAATAATGGGAGCCATCTAGTTGTCTATAGTATTATTTATAGTGTAGTACTAGTACCATTCAGCATAAATTGCCCTATTTTCAGTGAAAGATTATAAACATTGCAACTCTTTACATAGTATGAGTTGAATTCACAGGTTTTTATGAAAATCTCTCTAAATCCCCCTCCCTTGGGGATTTAAATTTTATATATATATATATATATATATATATATATATATATATATATATATATATATATGGTGAAGTGAATAACATTTATTATCTCATTACAATGGCATCTGTTAAGAATATATTAGGCAGTAAGTGAACAGTCAGTTCTTGAATTTCATGTGTTGGAAGCAAGAAAATTGGATAAGTGTAAGGATCTGAGCAACTTTGACAAAAAACAAATTGTGATGGCTAGACAACTGGGACAGAGCATCTCCAAAATGGCAAGTCTTGTGGGGTGTTCCTAGTATGCAGTGGTTAGTACCTACCAAAAGTAGTCCAAAGGAAGGACATCCGGTGAACTGATGACAGGGTCATGGGCGCCCAAGGCTCATTGATGCACGTGGGGAGCGAAGGCTAGCCCATTTGTCTGATCACACAAAAGAGCTACTGTAGCACAAATTGCTGAAAATCTTAATGCTATATATAGGCCATGATAGAAAGGTGTCAGAACACACAGTGCATCACTGCATGCTGCGTATGGGGCTGCGTAGACTCAGACCGCTCAGAGTACCCCTGCTGACCCCAATTTCCAATTATCTGTTGTCCAATGTCTGAGTTTCTTTGTCCACTCTAACATTTTCTTTTTGTTTTTCTGTTTCAAAAGTGTACTTTTCTTTGCAATTCTTCACATAAGGCCTGCACCACTGAGTCTTCTCTTTACTGTTGGACATGAAACTGGTGTTGAGCAGGAAGAATTCAATGAAGCTGACTGCTGAGGACATGTGAGTGATCTACTTCTCAACCTAGAGACTCAGATGTATTTATCCTCTTGTTTAGTTGTACATCTGGCTTTCCGTATCTAATTATGTCCTTGTTAGAGCCAGTTGTCGTGTAGTGTACACCTTTGTATGAAATCTTCTGTTTTTTTTTTTTTTTTTTTTTTTTTATTTCAATCATTGTATAGCCTTCATTCTTCAAAACAATGACTGACTGACAAGTTTCTATAAAAAGCAGTTTATTTTTTGCCATTTTTGACCTAATATTGAACTTAAGACATGCCAGTCTGTTGCATACTGTGGCAACTCAAAATAAAAACAAACACAATGTTAAGCTTCATTTAATGAACCAAATAGTTTTCAACAGTGTTTGATATAATGGCAAGTGATTTTCTAGTACCAAATTAGGAATTTAGCATGATTACTCAAGGATAAGGTGTTGGAGTGATGGCTGCTGGAAATGGGGCCTGTCTAGATTTGATCAAAAATGACTTTTTTCAAATAGTGATGGTGCTGTTTTTTTACATCAGTAATGTCCTGACTATACTTTGTGATCAGTTGAATGCCACTTTGGTGAATTAAAGTAAAATAGCAAAATCTATACATTATTCCAAACTTTTGGCCGCCAGCTTTGCAATTCGAAAATATAGCAGTACAGTGAGTAAGTTTAATTGTTTTATTAAGAAAAAACTTCAACTTTTTGACATTTGGTTGTTGTCAAATATACCCCTATATATAGAATCACACTTACACCTTGACCTTCAATAAAAGGTCTTGCTTTAAACATGTTTTTCCATGTTTGGCAATGGACAGTGCTGTAAAAGACTGGAAATAGACGCTTTCATCTTTGTGAGCTCAATCTCCAGTCATGCTACACTCTTTAATTAGCCGAAAAGCCAGACCCCATTCGCCTGCTATTTTATGCAAGAGCTACACAAAAAAGTCCAGACAGGTTTCATTTATGTCTACATTCGCTTCAAAACTACTGCTTCATTGTTCCCAGAGTATCTGGTTAAAAATTTTGATTAATAATAAACCTTACACTGAAATGGATGGGATACTGGAGATTTTTTGCATTTGTGGTGCATATGAAAAGGTGAGCCTTGTGAATGTTCATATGAAACTGCCATGCTTTGTGCAAAGTCTGTTTTGACAAGGTGGCAGCAAATTTCTTGAGTTAGTAAATTTTGTTACCTTGGGTTGTTCAATTAGCCATAAAATGTACCTCAAAGTGGCCATACTTCTGACTCAACAAAAGCCAAATCTAAGATCAGACAAAACCACTATAAAACTTTACCCTTCAGAAGGCTCACAATCTGTCAACCAAGCTGCAGAATAATAAAGGGGAATTCACACACCCAAATGGAACCTCCCTTTGTTCCATCTCTTCTGAAACATGCTAAAAAGCTTAAATAATATGTCAGACATATGCCTGTTCACCACATTGGACTTTTTAACAGCTATGTAAATCACACAATTTGTGCTGTTATGGAGAGAGTTGAAGCCACTTCACAGCCACAAACCCAGACACTCCAACCAACATAACCAATTTTAACTTTTTTCTTCTTTTTTGATGTAACGTTCTTACAATAAAGTGTCTGTGAATATTATATGTAGGCTGTATTTCCTAAAAAACAGGACACTTATGTTTGAATTTTCTAACAAACTGTTTCTCGATTAAGTGATGAAACATCTACAGAAAATAATTACTAGCTTGACACAAGGCCTGTAAGATGTTTAGATATTACATTAGAATTATTATTTTTTTTTTTTTGAAGATGGAAGCAAAGCTGAGATTGAAGCGTTAACAAAATAATGAGTTACTTTCAGTCATTAGTAAATTTGGTTTTGGGGTTTAATGTTATAATGGTGAGATGTACTGTCCTGTTCCCAGGTTGTGGCCCTATAATTATTATAATTTATTTGAATTTTCCCCAGTTTTATGTCCCTGTAACATTGCGTTAGATTCAAAGAATCTAGTTACTCCACACTAATCTCGCAGTGAAATCAGAAACAGTGGGCTGACTTTTCTTTAGCTGAAATCGTTCTGTGCTTACCGAAATGTGAAACACTGCCCCCAGTGGCTGTAAGTGTTGTATGGCATATAGGCACAGCACTTGTCAGTGAGTTGGTAGAGCGTGGCTGATCCTAGGTTACTAGAACTCTTGGAAACAACATGCCAACATCCTTTGTGATCAAGTTGATTACTTCCCAATAAAATGACAGATTTAGAGAGATTGGATCTTTGGTTTGGCCAGTTCTATTTGCCATCTTCTCAAATTTGTATTAAGCTTTTGATGCTTATAATGTGTCTCATGTGTTCTCTTTTACACATCAAGAAAAATAGACAGAAATTGCAAAGAAAGCTGGATTTTTACTCTTTGAATAATATATTCATTTAGGCTGGTTCAACAGGTCAGTTTAGTTGAACACAAACCTTCCAAAGCCTCATAGGATCTGCCTGATATTCTGCTTGAGAAAAATAGTTCATTTTAAAATCCTTTCCAGTGGTTTCAACCGTTGCATTATGTTAATTACAGCTGAAATCTGATTATAGGTCAGTTTATTTTCACTAGCTGAAAGAAACACTCTTCAGTGGCGAGACCTCCATCTGCAATCATATTTTTATTGGCAGTAATCACAGTTAAGGTGAGGCGCTTTGGCTAAAAGTGCCATCTTTATTGTTGGCGTACAGTAAGTTTATGATAGAACTTTCTGTTTTACGCAGCACTATCTTGCCTCATTTTCAGCAGAACAAAGCACACTTACTCTATTTCCAGTCACGTGCTATTTTTAGTCAAATAAATTGAGTCAACAGCTCAAGATTCAAGTTTCTATATTATTGTGGACAATTGTAAGGCTGGTGGATATCGCACAACTGCAGGCTACTATCACTTTAAAAAAAATGTTCCAAATTAGAGCCAAAACCTTTTCTGCAAGGCACTTATTTCCATACAATGAAAGTGAATGGTTACTGAGGCTGTCAGTCACTAACATTTTGCATAACATCTCCTTTTGTTTCTATGGAAGAAAGTCAACATGACTAAAATGATGATAAATGACGACCGAAGTTTCATTTTTGCGTGCATTATTGCTAAGTTCGCATATGATTAAATACCATTGAAGGACCACTTGTATTAAAATAAATGGGAGAAATTTGAGCACCCAATATGGCAGGTGAATAAAAGGAAGTCTCCCCTTACAGATAAAAAAAGCAAATCACCTTTTAGATACAGTCGGTCAACTCGAAAACGCACATACACATTGGAAAAATGCAGTTTTTTTAGTGTGATCTAAGCACAATTTACAATAACATTGTTGTCAGATTTTACTGTTGATTTGAAATATGTTCTTTTATCATAATCATTGTCCTTTCCCCATTCAAGTAGAAAGGAGATGGAAATTTATGCTGCTTGGATATATAAAAAAATAGTGGCCCGGGACCATCCCACAGATGGCCGCTGAGTGGACTGACTAGCCTTAAAAGGGACTTTGATATAATAACATTCTTTTACAAGATGATAGCCATAATACAAATGACCACACATGTCTTGAGCACAATGAAAAATGTAATTAAGTTTAATTGGAGTCAGAGGTCAACATTCAAACAGGTTTACTTAGATAAGCCTTACTCCATTGCTCCTCAATTTAATATCATTAAAAACATAACACCAGCTTAGAGGACTTCTACCGTATTTCACATTGACCATTATGATACAAACAAGTTAATGTACTATTACCTGAATGGTAATCTTATAATGTATAATCAATCTTATAAATAAGAGGTCTCATTTCATCCTTATGGCTTAATGAGACTGGATTGGTGCTTTAAACTCTTTTCTTGGGGATCTTGAAGGCACGTTGCACTTGGTTATACAGCCCATAGCAGCAGTTAGGAGTCAAGGAGCATCTTTGATAGCCAAGATTATATTGAGAAAAGCATTAAAGCCTAAATTCGATTAGGTGAGCCATAATCAAATCAAACTGAGCTTGTGAGAGTTTGCCTTACATCACAGAATCAACACAATTTCCTGGAGAGTGAATGGATAGACAACAGTCAACGGAATATGATCAGACCAAAAAACACCACAACAGTCAAACTGGAGAGACAGAGCAGAGAGCAGGTAGAAGAAAACTGGATCCTTTCATGTCCTCGTGAGAAAACGGGATCAAAAAGTTTAAAGGGATTATATCTATAATAAGTGGCCATTTGCACCAGACACATACTGAAAAAAAAAAGGCTTGGAGCAGTTCCACTGATCGCTGAAACACCAGAACGCTGGTGTTTCGAGATTTCGCGTTTTTAATTTTGCATTGCAGCGTACTCTTGCATGATGCTTAAAAAACAGTGAGACATGGCACAATGGTCAAAGACATCTGTCTGTCTATGGAAAAACAGCATGAATTGATGTGCAAATGTTGTTGGTGAACGGCCCCCCAACTCCTTTGTGTTCCAGAATTTTAGCCTAACATAGACTCCATTCACTTTTATTGCACCTTTTTTCTATACAATAAAAGTGAATGGTGACTAAGGCTAACATTCTACCTAACATCCTCTTTTGTGATCCACGGGGAAAAAAAAAAGTCATTCGGTTTGGAAAAAAAAATGAGGGTGAGTAAATGATGACAGAATTTTCACTATCGGGTGAGCTATCCTTTTAAAGTTTCAAGTTCTAGTTCTGTGTTCAACTTTATGAGTTGTAACTTTTATAAAAATACTTTCAGAGCGAGAGAAAAAGACATCTGAAAATAACCTTCATAACATCTATCTTCCTAAGAGCCCGAGCACCACATCAAAGCCATTTTGGTAATTTCTCTGAGTAACATTAACCATTACGATACCGCATGATGGCATTATCTGAGCCATCCACAAAGGAATATTAACTATTGTGTAACAGCTTTATTACATTGGCTGCACGTTTTTTTTTAGATGGCCTTTGATTCAAATAATATCTCTTGCTCATAAAGACTAAATTACAATTTGAAGAGAGGGACTGGGCCCTCGGTCTGCATGAGCTAAAACTAGCACATTAATGAAGATTGACCTTTAACTAGCACACCATTTTAGGGCTGTGAAAAAAAACCCTTGTGATTAGTCCCTTTATTCCTGTTCATACTTTCAATGGCACACCCTTACCCCATGTTTCCCACATTGTATCTTTTAACAGACAGAGCAATTATTGGCCTTTCCATTAGGCACTGGAGAGCAGGCTTGGCTTAATTCACTCTCCGTCCAGCAGTGCTTTTATATAGACGCGTTTTTGTTCTCAGGAAAGAAGTGGAGTGCCGGAGACAGACAGACATGAGAAATCATCATATCACAGCATTTGAAGTGCTACATCCACCCACCTACTTTCCAAGTGAGAGCAACAAAAAGCACTTTTTAGCAACAAATGTTCTTCTACAGGCAGATTCTGCAGTCTTATAATACTGCATAAGTTCTACAGTTTTAAGGGTTGGAAGCATTGGCTAGAGCACTGTAAAATTACAGAGAGGTCACTCAAAAAAAACAATAAAAGTTTAGTGACTGCATCTAAAATTCCTAGTCTAATTTCTAGGAATAATAAAAGTAATGTAAAGTAATGAATTTGAGTTGTGAGCTCAAATAGAAACATATATTTATATATTTGTTTCTACAAACAGATTTTAGAGGTGGAACAGCAGTATAATAATGTGTAAATTTATATGGCAAGCACAATTAGCCTAAAATACCCACACTTCCTGTAGCACTTGCCATCGTCTTGTCGGGCATTTTTCACGCACCTTACAGTCTAGCTGATCCAACAAAATCTCAATGGGGTTAAGATCCATAACACTGTTTTCCAATTATCTGTTGTCTAATGCAGTGCTAAAGTCAAGACCAACTAAACCGAGACCAAGTCAAGACCAAGACCGGTGTGTATCGAGAATTTGAGGGGTTGAGACCAAGTCAAGGCCAAGACAAAGGCAGGGCGAGACCGAGTCAAGTCGAAGACCATACCAGTGCGAGTCCCACACAGCATGACACACTTCCGTTAAAATGTGGAACATGCAAACCATAAGCACTTCTCAAATTGATCTGAAAGATCCACATTCCCATAAAAACACCCACAGAAAACAATTCAACTCTTTTATTGCCATATATATAACATTTGTAATAGTTCATAACTGAACTTGGAATTAAATTATATATATATATATATATATTAGGGCTGTCGATTTAATGCATTAATTCAGTGCGATTAATTTTAATTTAATTCCAAGTTCAGTTATGAACTATTACAAATGTTCATAACTGTATGTATATTAGCATGTCTGACAAACGTCTATGGCTGCTGAATTGAGTCCTGTTGTTCCAGTGTATCGTCTATTTATTATTATAGGCTGTTTTAAAATAGTATGTTACAAAATGTAAAAAGATTGCATAATGCATCATATTTTGTCATTATGTGAAGATTTGCTGCCCAACTCTGAAAGAATGTGCACAACAGGCATCTGTCTGTTCTTCCTTCAGGTTACCGTAGTAATCTTAGTAAGTGCACACCAGCTTTTTTTTGTGACTGTCTGAACAGTATATTTTCAAATAACAGGAGATGTCATAACCATTGCATGTTAATTGAAGTTCAGTTTTGAAGATGCTGCATTCTTATCTGTACTGAGTCCACTGCCACATGCACCTGGTGTGTGTGTGTGTGTGTGTTCAAATGTTCGCTCTTGTGAGGAAAGCCAATGTTATATCTTAGATACAAAGGAAAACTCAGAGAGAACTGTTGCATCTTGATGGTCTCTTTAATTCAGGACTCATCTCAGTAAACAAAGATACACACACAAGCGTGCCCCACACTGCAATTTCTTCTCTGCTTTTAACAGTGCTACAGCCCACCAACACAATGCGCCACCACCCCCTACTGGACGAACCCAATACCAACACTAACATACAACAGCCATGATGCTCTGTATTGTTGTTGCTGTGATTCATTCAACTCGGAGAGTCTGAATTTCCACCTTTCAGCGGAGGAAAGTGCAACGGAATGACACTTTATATCGGATATCTAACTTGGAAACTCAAGTGGAAATCTTCATTCATTTCATCGAGATGCAGGTGTGTGTTACGACACGCAGGGCAGGGAGATTCAGTCAGTGATAATCACTCACTTAAATAATATCCATTAATGAGTCAAAGTTCTTACATTAAATTATAATAAAGCGTGTTTAGCCAACGTTTTACAGAGACAAAGAGTTTTACGTTTTACAGAGTCTTTGTTTTGATTATTGTAATGATAGCATTGCAGCATCGTATCAGTTTGTTTGCCATGATAATTCTCTGATAATCAAAGTACCCCTCAAAGTCAAAATTAAAAATAAGCACAGTCTTTGACACATTTGTGTTTAGTTGTCGGGTAATTGTCACTGGATTTCGAATTAAGTGAACGTCACATCACGCGAGACATTTGGAATTTTAAAACTAACCTTTCTTAAAAGAACCATCACACATCTTCAAGGACCATTAACACTCCCTTTGCTGTGATTGTCAACACCAAACACCTCACAACTCTCTAGAGACAGAGGTATGACACTCTTTACTTTGTCCCAGGTCTGCATCAGGCCTGTCCATGCCTGCCTAAATAGAGGTGAGATCTCTTGCCACTGGTGGGACCGTCTCATCTGGGTGTAATCCACAGCTCAAGTAAGGTAATTAGGTGATGTCTCACAGCTGGTGCCTAATCCCTCTGAAGATCAGGTGATACAATGCAAATGTTACATAGAATCTGGGCATATGAGCTGCATCTAGTTTGGCATTACAGCAAGGTGGCCCACACCCCTCATTAAAACTTGTTGTTCTTATTGAATAATTCTTACATCCCTGAAGGTAACTCATTCTCTGTGTGCATTTGGAATTGTTTTTGCATGACTGATTTCCCGATTGAATGGAAAACTATGCATGGTACAAAAAGTGTTGCATATCACTTGCCTATGTGTGTTCATAATGAGTTATTGCTAATTCACTCAATTCACTCAAAAATAAAATAGGTTGAACACTGCTGCAAGTTGTTCCTCATAATGAGGAGTGAATTGCATTGATAAATTTAATATACACTCACCTAAAGGATTATTAGGAACACCATACTAATACTGTGTTTGACCCCCTTTCGCCTTCAGAACTGCCTTAATTCTACGTGGCATTGATTCAACAAGGTGCTGAAAGCATTCTTTAGAAATGTTGGCCCATATTGATAGGATAGCATCTTGCAGTTGATGGAGATTTGTGGAATGCACATCCAGGGCATGAAGCTCCCGTTCCACCACATCCCAAAGATGCTCTATTGGGTTGAGATCTGGTGACTGTGGGGGCCATTTTAGTACAGTGAACTCATTGTCATGTTCAAGAAACCAATTTGAAATGGTTCGAGCTTTGTGACATGGTGCATTATCCTGCTGGAAGTAGCCATCAGAGGATGGGTACATGGTGGCCATAAAGGGATGGACATGGTCAGAAACAATGCTCAGGATGCCCAATTGGCACTAAGGGGCCTAAAGTGTGCCAAGAAAACATCCCCCACACCATTACACCATCACCACCAGTCTGCACAGTGGTAACAAGGCATGATGGATCCATGTTCTCATTCTGTTTACGCCAAATTCTGACTCTACCATCTGAATCTCTCAACAAAAATCGAGACTCATCAGACCAGGCAACATTTTTCCAGTCTTCAACTGTCCAATTTTGGTGAGCTCTTGCAAATTGTAGCCTCTTTTTCCTATTTGTAGTGGAGATGAGTGGTACCCGGTGGGGTTTTCTGCTGTTGTAGCCCATCCGCCTCAAGGTTGTGCGTGTTGTGGCTTCACAAATGCTTTGCTGCATACCTCGGTTGTAACGAGTGGTTATTTCAGTCAAAGTTGCTCTTCTATCAGCTTGAATCAGTCGGCCCATTCTCCTCTGACCTCTAGCATCAACAAGGCATTTTCGCCCACAGGACTGCCGCATACTGGATGTTTTTCCCTTTTCACACCATTCTTTGTAAACCCTAGAAATGGTTGTGCGTGAAAATCCCAGTAACTGAGCAGATTGTGAAATACTCAGACCGGCCCGTCTGGCACCAACAACCATGCCACACTCAAAATGGCTTAAATCACCTTTCTTTCCCATTCTGACATTCAGTTTGGAGTTCAGGAGATTGTCTTGACCAGGACCACACCCCTAAATGCATTGAAGCAACTGCCATGTGATTGGTTGATTAGATAATTGCATTAATGAGAAATTGAACAGGTGTTCCTAATAATCCTTTAGGTGAGTGTATATCATATATTGTATATATGAATACATACAATTCCAGATTTATACAATGGCAGTGCATGTAGAAATGCTTTTCATCTTTTTGATTGTCCACTAAGTCAAAAGTGTGAGTATGATTGCTTAGAAAAGTAATAGCTAGGGCTGTCGATTTAACACGTTAATTCAGAGTGATTAATTTTATAAAAAATAACACGTTAAAAAATTTACGCAATTAATCGCAATTCCCCCAGACCGTAATAAGGAAGATTCCTGAGAAATGTAAGCTTATAGTACCACCTGTTTACTCCAGAGGGCAGTAAGTAAAATTTTAGCTGTATGGGCAATGTGCAGTTTATACAGTGAACAAAACAACCCTTCAGCAGGCAGCACAACACAAACATGCGTTACGTTCTTGCATTCAAAACACTTGATGGAGCGCAAATTCGAGATCTCAAGATGTGTTCTAAGTATTAAACTATATTTAACTATATTTAACATGACACAGTGACCTACATATTTTATGTTTATGACACAGTGCACTCGAGACGCTACACAAGCATGTCTGACGTAGGTGTACATTGACGGGTCCTTAAACAAGCCCTCATAATAAATCTCCAACTGATAGCAAAATTGATTGCTGTGAACTGTATGCCAATGACTGGCTTATATTCAATAATATGGTAGTAAACAAAACATTGTATTTTAAAGACGATTTTTGTATTATCAATGATTAACTCTTCTGCCACAAGAATGTAATGCATTTTAATTATCTAAATATTTTTTTATTATATATATACAGTATATCACAAAAGTGAGTACACCCCTCACATTTTAGTAAATATTTGATTATACCTTTTCATGTGACAACACTGAAGAAATGACACTTTGCTGCAATGTAATGTAGTGAGTGTACAGCTTGTATAACAGTGTAAATTTGCTGTCCCCTCAAAATAACTCAACACACAGCCATTAATGTCTAAACCGCTGGCAACAAAAGTGAGTACACCCCTAAGTGAAAATGTCCAAATTGGGCCCAATTAGCCATTTTCCCTCCCGGTGTCATATGACTTGTTAGTGTTACAAGGTCTCAGGTGTGAATGGGGAGCAGGTGTGTTAAATTTGGTGTCATCGCTCTCACACTCCCTCAAACTGGTCACTGGAAGTTCAACATGGCACCTCATGGCAAAGAACTCTCTGAGAATCTGAAAAAAATAATTGTTGCTCTATATAAAGATGGCCTAGGCTATAAGAAGATTGCAAAGACCCTGACACTGAGCTGCAGCACAGTGGCCAAGACCATACAGTGGTTTAACAGGACAGGTTCCACTCAGAACAGGCCTTGCCATGGTCGACCAAAGAAGTTGAGTGCATGTGCTCATCATCATATCCAGAGGTTGGCTTTGGGAAATAGATGTATGAGTACTGCCAGCATTACTGCAGAGGTTGAAGGGGTGGGGGGACAGCCTGTCAGTGCTCAGACCATACGCCGCACACTGCATCAAATTGGACTGCATGGCTGTTGTTCCAGAAGGAAGCCTCTTCTAAAGATGATGAACAAGAAAGCCCGCAAACAGTTTGCTGAAGACAAGCAGACTAAGGACATGGATTACTGGAACCATGTCCTGTGGTCTGATGAGACCATGATAAACTTATTTGGTTCAGATGGCATCAAGCGTGTGTGGTGGCAACCAGGTGAGGAGTACAAAGACAAGTGTGTCTTGCCTACAGTCAAGCATGTTGGTGGGGGTGTCATGGTCTGGGGCTGCACGAGTGCTGCTGGCACTGGGGAGCTACAGTTCATTGAGGGAACCATGAATGCCAACATGTACTGTGACATACTGAAGCAGAGCATGATCCACTCCCTCCAGAGACAGGGCCGCAGGGCAGTATTCAAGCATGATAACGACACCAAACACAACTGTAAGACGACCACTGCCTTGCTAAAGAAGCTGAGTGTGAAGGTGATGGACTGGCCAAGCATGTCTCCAGACCTAAACACTATTGAGACCCTATTCTGTGGGGCATCCTCAAATATATATATATATATATATATATATATATATATATATATATATATATATATAATTTTTAAATATTTAAAGATAACTATGTATAGTTATTTCATCATTATATATTGAATTATTGTTATATGTGGGGCTTTCTCAGCAAATATTTGTATATGCTATTAATTGCAATTAATTAATTGGGACAACATGCAATTAATTAGATTAAAAAATGTTATCGATTGACAGCCCTAATAATAGCATAACTTTTTTCAGCAAGCCACATGATCTGAGGTATCATTAATGTTCATGGCACAAACAGTGCAAGACGAGTAATGCACCGAAGTTAAATATGTTGGATTAGAGTTTTTTCAAATCCCTAACACTAATTATGAGCAACAGTTATAGTGATTCTTGTCTTAGCAAGCACCACTAATTATCACAACAGAAAAATGTTCTTTCCTAACCCTGTATCAGAACAAGAAAAAAATAAACTTCTATATAGATCCTCTAGTTCTTAAACCTAGCTAAAGTTACAGAGTGTGGGAGTGCTTGTGTGTTGTTACCATGGTAACATATGATGATAAAAAGTTATATAATGTGAGCTCCTATGGGATAGACAGCAGAAGCCCATCAGCCCATTAAGAGTGTGAAGCAATCAGAAAATGCTTATGCATATTTGTTCAACCTGTCAGCATAGTTTACACTAGACAGTGTGGGAAACTGAACTCTTTCACCTTTATCTGTGAAACTTTCACTCCTAGAGGTAAAACTAAAGGCAACTTGAAATTTAGAAAAAAAATAATAATTAGATTAATAAATGAACATTGGTTATATAAAAAAATGGATTTGAAAGTTGTTTGACATATAATTGTTTGCATGGAGAAAAAAATATGCAATAAAAGTGAATGGTGTCTATGTTTGGCCAACATTTATCCCAATATCTCATTTTGTGTTCCATGGAAGAAGAAAGTTCTTGCAAATTGAGTAATATACTGTATATATATGTAAACTATCCTTTTAAGAGCTAACAAACAAACTTGGCTGCTTGGCGAGATTTCTGCCAAAAAAGTCAGCTCATCATATTGTATCATAAAACATACAGCAGTGTGAGGATAAAATGCAGTTCATCATAGCTGGGTCATATTTAAGATGGTGCCGCAGATGGCTGCTTCGGTGTGGAGCTCTCTAGCCCTTTTGATACTTTTGTTTGTTTGTCACTCTTTCCTGATCAGTTTCACCATGGATGAACTGCTGAATATTTGGCAGAACATACCTGATAATTTTCATTCCTGATAACAAAACAGACTAACTGCTTCTGTTCACTCAAACAATTAAGGACTTTTGTAACTCTGCTGTTCTTTGTTTCACGGAAACCTGGCTGAGTGAAGCCATCACAGACAGCGCGTTACATCTGCCGGGCTTTCAGCTCTTCAGAGCGGATCGCATGATTGCAGCATTGCAACAGCTGGCTGATCACATCACAGACACAGAGCAACAACACCTGAAGTCAAGTATTATTATTCTGGGAGATTTTAATAAAGCTAACCTCACCCGTAATCTGCCAAAATACAAATAACACATCACATGCCCCTCCAGAGAAAGAAACTTATTGACACTGCAACACCACTGTTAAAGATGCATATCGCTCTGTCCCACGTGCAGCTTTAGGACTCGCTGATCATTGTCTGATTCATTTTGTCCAAACCCACAAGCAGAAACTAAAAACAGCTAAGCCTGTAGTAAGGACTGTAAAGAGTAGGACCAATGAAGCAGAGCTGCTTGATTTGACTGCACTGATTGAAATGTTTTTGAGGCTGCAGCCACAGACCTGGACGAGCTCACAGATACTGTGACATCATATATCAGTGTGAGGATAAAATGCAGAACTCTGTGCAATTGTAAATATAAGGAAGTACAAAAACACTTAACATCTCCAGATAAAATGGATCACAATTCAGTGATTATAATTCAGATTCAAAAGTGGCTGAGTGACAGAGTGAATGAGAAAACGAGAGAACATGTGAGCAAAAGACAGACAGACAGAGGGAGATAGAGAGAGAAAAGAAAAGAAAAAACCTCTTAATGATCAAGCCATAATTAAGTCTGTGAAAGGGGTAAGATGGACAAGAAGGTGAGAATAATGGACAGTGCACAAAAAGGTAATGCATGCCTGTATTACAATTAAGGGGCTGCCGCTGCATGTGCTGTAAATGAATACACATCTTCAAAAACACATTTACGTGTCATACACCAAATAAAGACAAAGATGATCCAGATCTGTAACATGACTTAGCTTGCCATGGCAAGCACCACGTCATATGAAGGCAGTCTGTGATATTCCATATACTGCATATTATGGTTGTTTATATTCATATTTTATTTAATATTTTTTATACCATTCAGATATATTTTATTTGACAGCATATTGAGTATTGGCTTTATAAGGAGGTTAAATTAAAAAAGAGAAAAACATAACACTTCATACATGTTCTTATTAACATGTCACAATCATTGTGCACATATTTTAATTACAATACAATATTTTAAAAATATTTCCAATCAAATAATATTAACTGCTGTCTTTTTTTTATCATACAAAACAACACTGAAGGCTTTAATTTCCAGCACATCAATCCTGTCAGATCATCTTGCCAGATTTCCCTGTTGATCTCGTTCTAAATCATCTTCCTTTTGTGATTGCTGGGCCGCAGTGACAACAGCACAGACTTTCCAATGGAGAGTCATTCTGCCCTCAGTGTGATCACTGCTGAAACATTCCTCTGGCACAGCTCTGGAATGAGGATCTCTGGACTCATTCATTAGTGTATTTTGGCTAAACTGCAGTGTGAGGTAACACACATGGATAATTTTATATTCACCAGTTTGCTTTCATTAAAAATCAGTGCTGGATAGATTACTTCTGAACAGTAATCTTGTACTGATTACAAATTATGTGAATAAAATTGTATTTAGTTACAATCTCTTGGATTACATTATTAAATTAATCTAATAGGATTGCTTTCGGATTACTTCTCACCTAAATTATTGTTTATTTGAGTAAAATAAGCTTGTGGCATTTTCAAAATGTTTCCTTTTCACATGTGATTTTCTGCTGTACTATTGGATCCCCTGCGTGAGTTCTTTAATGCGCACTGTGATTAAAATAAATCTCACCTTACATTTCAAAGCAGATGCACTGGAGGACAGATTATATCACAGAGGGTACACTGAAGGTCAAATTCTATATTAATCAAACATATAATGTGGTTTTTAGATGTTTGTAATGATTGATTATGATAGATATGATGCAATCACGAATGCACTTGCCGGCTATGTGTGACGCCATATTTTCGTTGCAGCGCAAGATGGGTATCTGAGTGTGTATCGTCATAGAAGCATACAAAATGAGGAGCATAGAAGATTCTAAAAACCTTGGCCTTCCACTCTCCTAGACCCAGAAGTGGTTGTGATGAATGGAATGGAAGAAGGCTAGAGTGGACTGACTAGTTTGTTTATTCTTTGACGTCAGAAAACGGCCGCAATGCTGCATCTAAACGTGCTCTGATGGTAATGGCTATATACTTTTATTTAGTGATTGTTTTAAAGTTTATAACATTTAAAAATACAAATATTGTGATGTTGAAAAGGCTATTTAAGCAGCTGGTTCATCATAGCTGGGTCATATTTAAGAAGGTGCCACAGATGGCTGCTTCGGTGTGGAGCTCTCTAGCCCTTTTGTTACTTTTGTTTGTTTGTCACTCTTTCCTGATCAGTTTCACCATGGATGAACTGCTGAATATTTGGCAGAGCATACCTGATAATTTTTGCCGGTCTTTGATTATTCAGACGTTTTATTAGACATCTTAATTGGAGACGCAGTGGTGCTCTACAAGTGAACCAAAAGATGTGAAGCTTCATCAATTTGGATTTAGGACTCAGCTGCCGAGTATTTATCTGTAGAATGTCCACTCCCTCACCAACAAAACGGACTAACTGCTTCTGTTCACTCAAACAAATAAGGACTTTTTTAACTCTATTCTGTGTTTCACGGAAACCTGGCTGAGTGAAGCTATCACGAACAGTGCGTTACATCTGCCGTTACATCAGAGTGGATCGCATTGTGGCGTTATCAGGGAAAATGAGAGGCAGTGAAACGCAATTTTACATCAACAAAAGTTGGTGTACAGATGTAACAGTGTTGAAGAAGATGTGCTGTCCTAATTTAGAGGTGCTCTTGATGAACAGTAAACCTTTCTACTCGCCGTGGAATTTTCCTTGTGAATGTTTATATCCTGCCACAAGCATGCATGATCACAGTGTTGCAACAGCTGGCTGATCACATCACAGACACAGAGCAACAACACCTGGAGTCACGTATTATTATTCTGGGAGATTTTAATAAAGCTAACCTCACCCGTAAACTGCCAAATCAAACAACACATCACATGCCCCACCAGAGAAAGAAACTTATTGACACTGCTACACCACCGTTAAAGATGCATATCGCTCTGTCCCACGTGCAGCTTTAGGACTCGCTGATCATTGTCTGATTCATCTTGTCCCAACCCACAAGCAGAAACTAAAATCAGCTAAGCCTGTAGTAAGGACTGTAAAGAAATGGACCAGACAGCAAGAGCTGAAGCAGAGCTGGAACTATAAGCCTGCTTTGACTGCACTGATTGGAATGTTTTTGAGGCTGCAGCCACAGACCTGGATGAGCTCACAGATAATGTGACATCATATACCAGTTTCTGTGAGGGTATGTGCATCCCTACTAGGACATTTTTATAATTCAATAACGATAAACCATGGTTTACAGGAAAACTCAGACAGCTTTGCCATGCCAAAAAGGATGCTTATGGAATTGGGGATAAAACATTGTACAAACAGGCCAAGAACACACTTACAAATTAAATCCGAGTGGCTAAAAGGAGCTACTTTGAAAATCTGAAAAAACTGTTTTCAGTCAATGATCCTGCATCTGTGTGGAAAGGCTTAAAAAGCATCACCAAGTACAAGACACCTCCCCCTCACTCTGTAGACAGTCAATTAATGGCTAAAGAACTGAATGTGTTTTCCTGCAAGTTTGAAAAGCCCAGTCTCACAAAACTTCCCTGCTCTGATCTTCACTTCACACACACCAAATCCTCCTGGAACCCCTCTTCTCCCCCATCTGCTACTCAATCTGCAATTATGATCTGTGAGGACGATGTGTACCGGGTCTTTCATAAACAAAAGACTTGGAAAGCTTCAGGCCCAGACTGTGTTTCATCTGCCTATATAAAAGTCTGCACTGACCAACTGGCACCTATCTTCACAAAGATCTTCAATAAATCACTGGAGCAGTGTGAAGTTCCCTGCTGCTTTAAATGCTCCACCATCATTCTGGATCCCCCTAAAAACAAAATCACAGATCTTAATGACTACAGACCTTTCGCTCTCACGCCTTTGGTCATGAAGTCATTTAAGAGACTGGTTTTGGCCTACCTGAAAGACATCACTGGACCCCTGCTGGACCCCCTTCAGTTTGCTTTCCAAGCAAACAGATCTGTGGATGATGCTGTTAATATGGGACTGCATTATATCCTGCAACACCTCTACAGACCTGCGATTTATGCAAGGATCCTAATTGTGGAGTTCGGCCTTCAATACCTTCATGCCTGATCAATGGATCACTAGCTTTCTGACAGATAGGCAGCAGCTAGTGAGACTGGGGGAACTCACATCCGGGACCCACACTATTAACACTGGTGCTCCTCAGGGATGTGTTCTCTCTCCACATTCACATTCAGTTCTAAAAAGCATCACCAAGTACAAGACACCTCCCCCTCACTCTGTAGACAGTCAATTAATGGCTAAAGAACTGAATGTGTTTTCCTGCAAGTTTGAAAAGCCCAGTCTCACAAAACTTCCCTGCTCTGATCTTCACTTCACACACACCAAATCCTCCTGGAACCCCTCTTCTCCCCCATCTGCTACTCAATCTGCAATTATGATCTGTGAGGACGATGTGTACCGGGTCTTTCATAAACAAAAGACTTGGAAAGCTTCAGGCCCAGACTGTGTTTCATCTGCCTATATAAAAGTCTGCACTGACCAACTGGCACCTATCTTCACAAAGATCTTCAATAAATCACTGGAGCAGTGTGAAGTTCCCTGCTGCTTTAAATGCTCCACCATCATTCTGGATCCCCCTAAAAACAAAATCACAGATCTTAATGACTACAGACCTTTCGCTCTCACGCCTTTGGTCATGAAGTCATTTAAGAGACTGGTTTTGGCCTACCTGAAAGACATCACTGGACCCCTGCTGGACCCCCTTCAGTTTGCTTTCCAAGCAAACAGATCTGTGGATGATGCTGTTAATATGGGACTGCATTATATCCTGCAACACCTCTACAGACCTGCGATTTATGCAAGGATCCTAATTGTGGAGTTCGGCCTTCAATACCTTCATGCCTGATCAATGGATCACTAGCTTTCTGACAGATAGGCAGCAGCTAGTGAGACTGGGGGAACTCACATCCGGGACCCACACTATTAACACTGGTGCTCCTCAGGGATGTGTTCTCTCTCCACTTCTCTTCTCCCTGTACATGAATGACTGCACTGCAAAAGACCCCACTGTCAAGCTCCTGAAGTTTACAGATGACACCACGGTCATCTGCCTCATCAGTTATGGTGACGAGTCTGTATACAGATGGGAGGTTGATCAGTTGGCTGTCTGGTGCAGTCACAACAACCTTGAGATGAACATGCTCAAAACAGTGGAGAAATCCTACCGCACAGAGTGAGGAAACGTGCAGGTAGAATCACTCTGGAGCAACACACTCCCTCTTTGAACTGTTGCCCTCTGGCTGGTGCTACAGAGCTCCAGGACAACCAGGCACAAGAACAGTTTTTACCTTCAGGCCATTTTCCTCATGAACAATTAAACTTCCTCAGGACTCCCCCTTAGTGCAATAATGTAAATACATATATCATGTGCATATGTAAATTTCCATATTTACTTCAATAACTGTACAAACCACCTTGCACTTACATTACCACTTGCAAATGTACATATACCATTCTGTATACCAAATGTCCTATCATTTGTATGTCTATTTATACTCTCACCTTGTCTATCTATCTATCTATCTATCTATCTATCTATCTATCTATCTATCTATCTATCTATCTATCTATCTATCTATCTATCTATCATTATAGCCATTGCCTTCTCTTCTCAAAACATCATCATGTGTTTCTTCCGTCAGCAGACTCAGTGTCTGAAAGTTCATGTCTGTACACACTGCTTACCTCATTAGAGTGGGACCAACAAGAAAACCTGATTAATTCCCATAAGCTGTGCCACAGCCAGGCTCCAACAATTCTCCTGGGCCTCTCTCTCACCATGCTGCCCAGTTAGCCACGAGCGACAACAGGGAGAGACAGCGGGAGTTTGTGAGATGCAGGGTGGCGGTCTGGCTGTCATCTGGGGTGATTGACATCAACACTGTGCCATGTGGGACACACATGCATACACATCCATACACAAATACAGATATGCACACAAACACGCTGCCTGATACCAATCCAGGAGGCGTCATCAGCCCTTATCATGTTATTGAAGAGCAGGAAGAGATGAGAGGGTGGTGACAACAAGCTAGACTGATGCACAAGAGGTGGCCAATATTAGTAATGCTCTCACTCTGCCCTCCCTAACCTTCTAAGGAAATAATACGAGATCATCAAGCAAAACAATGCTGTCTCATCCCAGGTGGAGTCCAAGTTTATTACATGTTCTATGTTATATATTTCCCCAAACTTAAAGGTATAGTTGGCCCACTGTTGGCCCTATCCCTTTAATAATATCTTGTCTAATGAGTAAGAAATATCAGAAATGTGAAATTATTCCCAGACCACCTACTATAAAGAAGGCACATATTATTATTAGTTGTATTTAACCAATAAGGGACTTCACTTTCCTCAGTGCTCCAATAACAATGACAGCTAATGAACCGAATATTGCTAAGCAATTTTCTTTGGATTTATGCTGTGGAATAGCTCGATAGGGTGCTTATGCTGTTTGCACCCTTATAGTGCAGGACAGGGTCCTGTAATTCTTGGAACATTCAATGTTTTTTCAGCTGGGAGTTACTCTGCCTGTCACCAAACCCCAACGTTTGATGTAAAGACACAGATTTCTGCCTCACATCTGCATTAAAAGGGCCACAGATCAAATAAAAATCCATTTAAGCATTTATATACATATGTGCATGAATTCCCTGTTGGAAAATCAGCTTTAACAGCCGCATCTGTAACTGTTGTCACCTTGTTTTCCCTGACAGCAATTTTTCTCAGTGTGTGTTTGTCTTTCAAGGGTTTATCATAAAATGCAGAGCAGTCCAGTCCAAAATGAAGACATACGAAAAGCATTGCCTTCATGACTATTACACTGAGTCAAGATTTATTCATGCTGTGTTCATTAATGAGAACACACACTCCACAGATGCAGATGTCTCAGGCAGGCATAAAACAAATTCCACAACCTTGGCTAAGACTCTGAAGTTGATGGTCTTGCTCTCCAGCACATGAAAAATGTCTGTCCATCTCATCTTGTTCATGTTTCACTAAGTGATGCGACAATTGACAATGTTTTTCACGCAAGCCCACTCATCAAAGAGCATGGTTTTGTCGATCAAACTGAGAGTGGGGATTCTGGAGTAGAAGAGTTCGAGGCTGCTCTGAGTGTCTTTCCACTATGGGATGTCTCTCAGTAGGGCCCACTCAAGTTTTTCTGTGTTCTCCAATGAGCGGCTCCAATTTTGGAGGTCAGGCCATGCTGATTAAAATGTTTAGACTGCACAAAAGAAATCATCCGCTCACATGTCACCCTCTTCAACCAGGGAATCCAACTGCTTTTTAATTTCAGAGGTATGAATGATTCCTCCAGCCTGGCCTGCAAGACTTTTCTCAGGTCATGAATGTGTGCAAAGCCACCTTTGTAGCTGATATGTGGTCTTGCTCTACTATCTCCAGTGCATGGTTAAAAGTGTCTGTTTGCTTGAGTGTGAAGCCAATCCAAAATTTAGTGCAAGGATCACTGAAAAGGTCTCTTAGAAACTTTTTTCATTTTTCCTGAGAAAGAAAGTATGCACGCAGGCCATTAAAAATGTGTAGTATTTTTTCAAGTGTTGGACCAAGAGAGAGGAAGCGTGTGTTGCCATGCTGCTGTAGTTTCTGATAGTCCAGCTGCACAAAAGCAAGTACGCTGCATATGACAGCTTCATATTTGTTGTGGGCAGAAGAAAAGTTCAGATCATAGCACAGTTTTGCTTTCCCGTGTTGACGTATTTCCAATTGAAACAGGAAATTTGAGCTAAGAGTTCAACCATTTTTTTAAAAAAATGCGTATATCTGTTCCAAAAATACATTTTGTCAATGTTTAGGACTGTACCGGGAAAACTGGGATGTCTGCCACCCTAGGTATGACGCACTTGTCAGCTGGTTGATGATCTAAACTAGCTTAGCCAGGCTGGGTGACCAGGTAAACCAGCTAAGACCAGAAATCAACCATAGTCTAGTTTAAGCATTTTTTTTTTCCACCAGCAGAGTTGGACTGTAAAGTGTTTTCATTGCAAGATCAAATTATCAAGGAGAGACATTTTTGTAGGAAAATAGTTATTTGTGAACTTTTGATAATAGGTAGTATGCCTTTTTAACAAGAAAACTAATGCAGAAAACCCTTGGGGACTGTGCAAGTGCACTGGACTGAAAAAAAAAATGACATTTAGAAAATCACAGGTTCAGTCAGACTTCCCCAGTACTAAAATTGGTTGATTAAATGACATTTGATAAGTGTTTCATCAAAGACAATTTATGACGAAGATAAATCCACTGTGGATAAAGACTATTGAACTGTGCACATCACCACTCTGAATTTCCATCTATGTGGGACTTTCCATGTGTTTATGACCTCAAGAAGTGTTCACAAATCGTCAAAGTCAAGCAGAGTATTAGGTTCAAAGGTTGGTGACAGTCAGAGCGTCGAGTAACATAGCACAACCTTATACAGTACTGTGAAAAAGTTTTAGGCACTTGTGAAAAATGTTGCATTAATCATCAAAAATAATGACATAAATAATTTTCATTTATCACTTAATGTCATATAAAATCCAGTAAACATAAAAAAAGCTAAATCAATATTCGGTGTGACCACCTTTAAAAACAACACCTTTAAAACAGCACCAATTCTCCTAGGTAAACCTGGACACATTTTGTCTTGGTTGTTGGCAGATGGGATTTTCCAAGCTTATGCAGAATTCGCCACAGTTCTTCTATATATTTAGGCTGTCTCGATTGCTTCTGTCTCTTTTTGTAATCTGAAACTGACACGATGGGTTTTGTAGGGGCCATGACATCTTTTGCAGAGCTCCCTGTTCTTATAATCTAATCTTTTCTATTTGCAAATGTAATGTTATGGAGTCTAACCTATTGACTTATCAATTATGTGCCTAAGACTTATGCACGTACTGTGCTATCCTCTTTATCCTCAATCCTAAACTATCCTATTTATGCATGGCCAACATGCGTAGCGTTTTTTTGAGAGACAAAGATCACACTGCACCTCTTGCAATGACTCTTGCAATGAACCATTTAAAAGTATAGCATTGATGTATGCATTCAAGTGCACTGACTCCGGCTTTTCGCAAGTACCCTTCCTTCCAACACACACACACAAACACACTGAACTCATATTCATCCAGGCCACCAAGCGATATACTGCAAATACTCTGTGTGCTGCAACCTTTGGGAACAGCAACCAATTAAGTTAATTTACTGTGTAACACCCCACTGTCTGCTGTGTTAAATTACTCTGTGTTCATGTGGGCGACTAGTCAGAACATATTTATATAAATAATTCCTAATATACAGCTATACTGTATACAAGGGGACATGGGAATGTGCACCCCCATCACCTCACAAACATGCACACACACATCAGGCATCTTTTTTAATCAATGTTGAAAATAATTTAGTATGTGACGCTGGTAAATTAAGCATTGAGGACTCACGAGTCATGCAGGTGATGTTGAACTTGTGAAATCGCAAGACAAGCACAATTTTGCTTTCCTGTGTTGACGTATTTCCAATTGAAACAGGAAATTTGAGCGGGACATATCAAAGGGTTCAACCATTTTTTTTAAAATGCGTATATCTGCTCCAAAATAAATGTTGTTTATGTTTAGGAGCACACTAGCATATAGATAAACTCAAACATAAAACACTTGGACTAAAAGCCAAAAAACTGCAATATTTGTTTAATTGTTTTGTACAATAAACAAATTACGATACTGTGTTGAGTCGCCACTTGATGTTCAACATCAAATTTGGATCCTAAACAAACCAGCTGAATACCACAGATCCAAGCAGAGTTTTTCAATTCAACTTTGTAAGTATTTGCTCAAAATGACAGGATGTCTGCTGGTCTCTTCATGTTACCTTCTGCTCTCATCCTCTATGCTGTCTCTAATCACCATGGTTACTCCTCACACTTAAGAGCAGACTTTAGCCTTTAGTCATTGCACCCTTACTTTCCATGACATCATCACCAAAGGCCAAATGTCAGCAAAACAAACCAAGTTAGCAAGTGGAGCTCTGTGCTGTGGCCACAGCAAAGGTAAACATATTTAAACTCAAACTAACTTGACTTTGTGAATTCAGAGCCAAATGAAAATAACCATCTCAGAACTCTGAACTTAATTTTCTTTATTTTTTTGCATTGTGCATCAGGCTTATTGTATATATATATATATATATATATATATATATTGCTAAAAGCTAATTTCATTTTTGGCTAGAATTCCAAGGATCTGCAAAGCTGTCATTGCTGTACAAGAAGGATTGTTTGATGAGAACTCTTTGGAGTAGTTTAAGAAGTTCTGAACATTTCTTTCAAATTGTCATAGTAATTTTTCATGTTTTTAATGTTGTGACTATACATTGTTATTAATTGTATGCCACTTTGGTGACTAAAAGTACCAATTTCTTTCCATAAGAGCAAAATCTTTACATTATTCCAAACTTTTGGCAGCCAGTGTATATATAATGTATGTATATATGCTGCTGATTACACAGCATTGACTAGCCTCTCTTAACGAGCTAATCCACAGGGCATCAAGGACAACCACAATCAAAATATTAACATCAAATCCACTACACAGCCAAGGCACCATAATGAACTCACAGCAGTGATGGATCTTAGATACAGAGTAATAATCTTATTTGCACCTCTCACAACTAAACTGCTCTCAACTCTCTTTCCATTTTCCATGAGTCAACGCTGTCATCACTTGATGAGAGACATTACAAGCGTTCCTCTTCTCTCACAACTTAACAATCTACATTCATACAGATCCAGACAAAAAGAGTGGATTTCAAATAGTTGCTTTGAGGAGAACCAGATCCAAAAACTGATTGGATCGCTCATTGGAGTGAAAGTGAAATGACTGAGAAAGACAGTGTGAGAAGGAGTATGTATGAGAAAAGTGAAAGACAAAAGAGAGAGACTGGTTTGGGCACTAATGGAATCCAGAGCTTTTGTGTTATTTAATGTTTCTGATGCATATTTCAACGTTTTGTTTGCATTTCAGCTCTCAACATCAATGAAGCACCAGACGTGGAGAAGTTTATGTGACACATGGTAACAATGAACAGATCAGGTCAGATACACAGGGAACGAGACGTTGTGTCGATGAAGTGACACTAGGTGTCGCACTTGGGAGCACGATTCACCTTCAGATCTTTGAGAAAAGGCCAATGAGAATTGGTGAGTTGATTTTGCATGCCACTCCCCCCGACATACAAGTATAAAGGGAGGCCAGCAGGCAAGTTCATTCAGGTTTTGCACTGAGGAGCCGAGACAAGGTCCCGGCCATTACAGCAGTAAAGTTCTGTCTGTGGCAAGATGGACACAATGTCTGATTCTCTCCATCAGGGAATGGAGGTTACGACAGTAACCAAGACGTTCCCCTTCTTTTACTCACTCAATGTTGTGTCGATGAATTGATACTAGGGTTCCCATATGCGAAACGGCACAATGACTGAACTGGTCACGTGAACTGCCAATGCAGGTGTAGGCAAGCTACTATGATTGTAGGAACAGATTTGCTTGGGCTGTACGGAGCCTCCCCAGGTGCCCCAGGACGTCATGTGCTACCCCATAACCCTGAGGGAGGAAAACGGAAACCGAAAACCTGTGGAGAACTTACCCCGGTACAGGGCATGTAGTACACGTACTGGGTCTGACCACAAATTCCTCCGCAGAATTCGTGAGTCAGAGGGCTAGGAGGAAGAACATCCATGGTTCACTAGTCATGAATACATATGGGAGGGGAAAGGCGCTATGCACAAGTGGTACACCCGGCCAGCTCTCCATGTAATAAAGCTTACCTGTTCGTACCTGAAAGAACACGAGACGAGACTGGCTCAACCCGGAGATTGTTAAATCTTGCAAAGGTATTGGGTGTTGCCCAGCCTTCTGCCCTACATATGTCTGCTAGAGAGTTGCCATTGGCCAGTGCCCACGAGGATGCCACACCTCTCGTGGAGTGTGCTCAAATTGTCTGGACATGGTAGGCCAACACTATGGTGTCCACGATCCAGTGGGCAAGACTCTTTTTGGAGAAAGCGTTCCCTTTCTGCTGTCCACCAAAGCAGACAAAGAGCTGCTCAGAGCATCTAAAGCACTGTGTGCGATCCAAATAGATGTGTAAAGCATGCACTGGACACCGAACGATAAGGCTGGGTCTGCCTCCTCTTGGGGCAGCACTTGTAGGCTCACAACTCACAACTTCGTGAGGCGCGCTATCATTGACAATGAGTCTAACTCCATGCCAAGAAAGAGATGCTCTGAACCAGGGAGAGCTTGCTCTTTTCCCAGTTGATCCGAAGCCCTAAACGACTAAGGCGCATGAGCACCAGGTCCCTGTGTGCACACAGTAACTCTCTAGTGTGTGCAAGAATCAGCCAGTCGTCGAGGTAGTTCAGTATTCGTATGGCCACTTCCCTTTGTGGGGCAAGGGCTGCCTCCATGACCTACGTGAAGATGCGGGGGGGGGGGGGGGGGGGCAGAGACAAGCCGAAGGGGAGGACCTCACAACTTGATCCCTTAAGGGGGTCGTGGGAACCTTGGGCACATAGGGTCCTCAGGTTGGGCCTGGTCGGGGTCTCAGGATCACATGAGTGTCTTCCGGACCAAACTCTAGGCACTCTTCGCTGACAAAGAACGCTTGAAGTTCCCTGACCCTCTTGATGGAAGTGAGCGCGGTCAGCAGGGCAGTCTTCAGAGAGACTGCCTTTAACTCAACTGACTCGAGGGGCTCGAAGGGGGCTCTCCACAGGCCTGAGGATAGTGATCGTGTTAACCACAGTGGGCGATAGACCAGTTAGGTCTGCCGCGTCCCGTCCAGGGACCAGACAAGAAGATTCCAGAGGTCTGGGCATGGGGGCCAGAGGTTGCCCCATCCCTGAAAAAGAAGGTCCTTCCTCAGGGGAATTCACCAGGGAGGATCTGTCAAGAGGAGTGTGAGGTTCGAGAACCAGGTCTGAGTGGGCCAGTACGGAGCCACGAGGGTGACCTGCTCCTCGTCCTTCCTGACTTTGCACAGAACCAAAACCTATGCAAGTAGGCTCACTGGGGGAATGCATATTTGCATAGCCCTCTGGGCCAGCTGTGTGCCAGCAGGTCTTTGCCGAGCTCCCGTCAAAGCATACCAGAGCGGGCAGTGGAGGGATTCCTGGGAGGCGAGCAGGTCTATCTGTGCCTTGTTGAATCGACTCCAAATCAGCTGGACCACCTGAGGGTGGAGTCTCCACTCTCCCCTGAGCGTTACTTGCTGTGAGGTTACTTGAGGTTGCCCGGGATGTGAGTGGCGTGCAGCAACTTGAGCCGCCGCTGACTCCAGAGGAGGAGACGACGGGCGAGTTGTGATGGGAGCATAAACAGCCATGTCGGTTTATGCAGGCCACCTACATAAGGTGAGGTGTTGTCAATGCAAATCAACACATGCTTGCCCTGAATCAACAGCCGTAGCCTCAGTACTTTCAGAGCTCATGAGCCTCTGAAAGTACTTCAGTGGGACCGACATTTTCCACCTGGATAAGTTCAGGCAGTTCAGCACCGACTGCGCACACTCATTCGTGAGGCGCGCTATCATTGACACCGAGTCTAACTCCATGCCAAGAAAGAGATGCTCTGAACTGGGGAGAGCTCTTTTCCCAGTTGACCCGAAGCCCAAAACGGCTGAGGCGCGTGAGCACCAGGTCCCTGTGTTCACACAGTAATCCTCTAGTGTGTGCAAGAATCAGCCATTTGTCGAGGTAGTTCAGTATCGGCAGCTGTCCGACACCTTTGTGTGTTTGTCTTTTTTGTTTAAGTTTCTAATTAAAATATGATTTATATTGTCAAGCCGGTTCTCGCCTCCTCCTTTCCATTAATCCCTTTACATATCCGTTTTCACAGTCCACACTACAATGCGAAAACGGCATTTTCAAATTATCCACTTTGGAGTGCGTTTTCAAAAAGCTGTTATCGCTGAGAAAAACGCAGTCTCAATGTTGACGGAAGGCCAAAACGGAAAGAAAAAAAAGCATTTTCAAAGGAAAACGTATTAGTGTGGACAAGGCCAAAGTCTACGGTAACTGTATAATTGTGGTGAGAAGAATATAATCTCAGAATGCTATTCTACACAATGGGGATCTACACAATGTTAGACAGATTGTTTTAATGTTATGGCTGATTGGTGTATATACAGTATATACTGTATATACAGGGCAGCCAGAAAGTATTCACAGCACTTCACTTTTTCCACATTTTGTTATGTTACAGCGTTATTCCAAAATGGATTAAATTCATTATTTTCCTCAAAATTTTACAAACAATACCCCATAATGACAATGAGAAAGAAGTTTGTTTGAAATCTTTGCAAATTTATTGAAAATAAAAAATGAAAAAAATCACATGTACATAAGTATTCATTTATAAGAAAAAGTTGTATGAATATTACCTGCAAATCTTTTATTTAACACTGTGGCCATGGGAAAGTGAACATTTACAGTGACAGCAAAACATTTCAATTCCGTTTTCATGTGTTGCGCAAAGAAATATGTGAGCTTCTTTCAGCTTGTTGAACATGCATTTTCATTTGAGCATTTCTAAGCGCCAAGCTCGTGAGTCGTTGTCATGGTAACCAGATAGCTTCTGACCGGATTGCTGCAAAATTAAAATGAAAGAATCGTCAAATCATCGTGCAATGCAACAATATCTTCACTTCTCTGCAATCGATACCAGACACGATACCAAGAAGGAAGTTGATGATATTTAATTTCAAAGAAAACTAAAATCAGTGAGCCTAACAGCTGAAACCGGAACATATTATATTTTTTTAGCTAATTGACGGGACAACAGGACACACCTCGTAAAACCGGAACCGACTTCTGGTCACCCTAGTTTTCTACCTGCTTTGCTTCTCATAATGTAGTAGTGATCCCCTCCAGCTGTCTTTGCTAATGTAATGAGGGTAAAAGACTGCATCTACTAGTGCTATCGCCGCCTAGTGGCATCTTTAGGGTGTCTTTGTTAGGGTGATTAGCGGGTTTAAATGTTAAAAACCTATCTCAACAAAACGAAAACGAAATATTTTTTAAAGATTATTTTTATTTTATATTAGTTTTTTCAAAACCATGGAAATGTATTTCAGTTTATCTTCAGATTTTTCAATTTTGCTTATTTATATTTCAGTTGAAACTTTTTTTTTTTTTTTTTTTTTTTTTTTTTTTTTACATTTAGTTTTCATTTTAGTTTACGATAATAACCTTGTTCTGCACCATGCAAAGTTTCTGCACAACTGATTGTTGATTTTTCCACTCAGTTCTATTTTGCTGAAGGGTCGCTGTGCTTTGCTAAAACTGTGTATATTTGCGGTTACAATACTGTTACAACGGTTGCTTATGATGCTTACATAAAATACAGCCTATTGCAACAATACTTTCTTGGAAAAGAAATTATAAAAAATAGTGAGCACGGGTTCAGCCTTAAAATCTGAGTATGATTGGGGTTTCATTTTAAGGCATGTGCAGACCTCTAGTGTGTGCTTACCAAATTCAAAACACTGCCCCCAGTGGAAAAACAAACAAAGTGTTGTTTGGTTAAATGTCCACAGAGTGGTGCCACAAGCGAGTTTTTTCAAATGTACAAAGATGTTATACAGTGAAGAGGAATGCATATTTTATAATATGTACCCCCCAACTCAAAACCCCAAACCTAAACCTAACCATCAGTTGAGTTTGAACTGTAATGTTAGAGGTAAAATGCAATGTCAGAATTGCACTTCCATGTGATCAAGCTGTTAAATCAGGGATATAATCTTTTCATTCATCTTTTTGAATGACAATTAAATAAAGCTTTACGAACTACAGGCCTACTTGCACCAGTTGTACTGCATGTTGACACACTTAAACTAAACTTGATGAACTTCAGCTGAAGTCTCTGTGGGGTTCTATTTTGGCAGCTGAGAGAGTTTGCCTGGCAGTTTCTGGCTGAGGAGAGACATGCAGTCTCACTTACTCCCTGAACAAACCGTGGCCTGAGCCTCTCCTGGATGCTTCAAAATGGGGAGGGGAGAATAAAAACGTTTAGACAAACCAAGTCTCTGTCTTAATAAATTGGCAATTTATGATCTGATGCAGGTGTGTATGTGGGTAGATGCCTACTGTATAAACTAAATAGAGCCTGTGCTACAAATAGATACTTAGAACTTGCAACAAAAAAGGTGAACTTAATCAAATAGTTTTAAAATGCACTTTAACAAATTATTTATATAACTATCATTATTTGAAAACAGTATACCATGGACACAAAGTTGAAAACTTTGCATCTTCTTATGGATTTATTTTTTCTCTACAGCAAATTAAGTGACACAGAATTAACAAATTCCAGAGGAATTCTCATAAAATCACCATGTGACAGATTAGTTGCATCTTTAAAGCACTAAAAAGGTCAATGTGGTTTCTGTCAAAAATAAGTGAAGAAACCTGATTGTTGGTGCAAATAAAAACTAAATAAAAAAAACACTAGTGCTTTTGAGGACAAAACTCTCTCGCAGGCAGAAGAGCATACAAATTGACAAAAAGAAGATGACAAAAATTGCATTTTATTAACATTAAACCCCTTACAGCTTAGAAAAAGTCACACAGATTCACTTTGGAAAGTCAGAGAGAGAGGTGAATTTAGTCAAGAGGAGTGTAAGTTCATTTCTTGGTGTGTCCCACAACATGAACTCATGTCCTAGAGTACTGTGTCCTGACACGGCTTCTCTTTTTTTTTTCTAATTTTCATTCTAATCCCTGACAGTGACACATCATGAGTAACATATGGGGCGAATATGTTCCCAGCTCCATTCTTCAGCAGACCCGACCAACCACAGAGACCAACCAACCTGACCCAACCATCAGGGACAGTGTGTTGCCCTTTCACTTAACCAGAGCTGTCAGTCAATGATTCAACCTATAATATGTCTTCATTGTCTTAGCCTCTTCACCTTGAATTCATATGGTAAATGTATTTTTTAAATAAGCTGGGGCAGGGTCATAAGGGTGGCACAGGGTGGCAGATGCCACCCTAAAAATAATCTTTTCCACCCCAACTTGGACCCCGCTCTTGCTTGGAGATGATGCGCAACGGCTTAACCCATTAATGTTGCAAATGGTCCATAACAACGTTATATAATGTTAATGTATATACCTGCATCCAGATATTATTTAACCCATTTAGCACAGCATGAATTTAATATTTAGGTGTCTTCTTACATTTTCAGCATGTACTGCCAGACAGAAAGACATTTGCCAAATAGTTGGATAAGGCATATGCTGTCATGGAAAATGAGCTGAAGAAAATAATCGACGCCCAGCAGACATATGGAGTGCCAACAACAAAAGTTTCATGGGGGTGACTGTGCACTGGATCGATGCAGATACCTTGAAACGAAAGAAGGCTGCGATAGATTGTAGAAGATTTAGGGGTCAACATACATACGATGCAATTGCAACAGAGCTGGAGGACATTTTTTCTCAATATGGACTGACCAACGATAAAGTCACTGCATGTGTGACAATGAGAGTAACTTTGTGAAAGCATTCAAGGAGCATTAGCATTTTGAGTCCAATGAGAAAGAGGAGGTGGAGGGAGATGGCGAAGTGGACTTCACAGACCTTCACAGTGTGCTTATCGCCAATGATGATGATGCCCAGCATGGGCTATGCGTACTGCCTCCCCACCATAGATGCGCAGCCCATACACTTAATCTAATTGCGAACAATGAGGTTGATAAATGGCTAGCATCTAATCCAGAATCGAGGGCTGTTTATCGTAGTGCCACAGCCAAATGTTCAGTGCTATGGACAAAGGCCAGTCGCTCCACAGTCGCATCAGAGTGCCTGGAAGAGGTCAGTGAAAGAAAGTTGATTGTCCTCACAGTAACATGGTGGAACTCATTCTATGACGCCTATGCTCGGATCACAGAAATGCCCCTCACTGACATCAATAACCTCTGCACACAGCTTCAGATTAAATTTATGAACGACAGGGAATACCAGTTTCTCAAGGAATACTGTTCCATTATGAAGCCTTTCACAATTGCACTGGACATCCTACAGGGTGAGGACACTTGTTTTTATGGAACGCTTCAACCAACGCTAGAAGTTCTAATGGCCAAATCCTTAGCAACGCAAAATGATCCATCGCAAATGACCACTGGACTGCCTGAGGTTATTGTGGGAGCAATTAAAACTCAATTTGCCGCAACAATTGACTCCAAGTATGCGCTATTGGCCGCCGTCTCACTGTCAAAGTTCAAGCTGCGCTGGGTAAAGGAAGAAGCCAGAAGAGACCACATCAAGTTCCTCCTCAGGACGGAGTGCCGCTCCCTAACAACAGAAGAGCCTGCGGCCCTGATGCCTGATGACCCTCAACCTGCTGCTGTCGTCTCCAGCGAAGATGACTTTTTTTCCTTTGAGGCACTGCCCAATGCCACAGCTGATGCGCCCATGTCAGTGGAAACAGAGGTAATGTCTTATTTCAGTTCTGCTCCTGTGATGGAAAGCATGCACCAGTTTCAAAGAATTAAAAACAATCGCACTCCGCTATAACGCCCCAACTCCATCCAGTGCACCAGTAGAAAGACTTTTCTGTCTCGGGAGTCTTGTGCTCACGCCAAAACGCAACCATCTTGGTGATGGACGATTTCAGGGCCTTCTGATGCGCTTCATATTTCTGTCAAGTGGGTAGTGGAATAGACTAGTCCCACCACCATAGAACCATAAGTAGGCTATATAGGTCTAGGCCATAAGTGCCTTCATAGTTCTATTTATTTTACCAGCCTTGTTTGGCTGCATTCTACCTCTGTTGTATATTTGGCAGGAACAGGTTTCCTGTTTAGACTTTATTTTTTATTTTAAAATTTCCTGTGTGTGTGTTTATCCAAGCTTACATTTTTTTGTGAAGTTGGACTGAAATAACTGAGCTGTATTTCTTACGTGGTGTAATATGCCCAAGCACTTTTACTTTATTTTTTTGTATTCTTGCAAAAATTTGGCAAGCCTCACAGAGCCATTAGCTATAGGTCTATTTAGAAGTGATTAAAATTTTACCAGCCTTTATTTGGTAGCCTATGTTTTAGTAATTTTTTTTGTCAAATAGCAGGGTTCCTCTGTTTGGCCTGCGTTTAGTTTCTTAGCAGTTGTAGGCTGTTTAGCTTACATGTTAAATGTGAAGTTGGACTGAAATGAGTCATATTCCTGGAGGCCTAATTCTCCAATAGCACTTTTTGATTCTTGATAAAGCATAAGCTATGTCCGTCCAATGCATGCCAACTTTGTGCTTTGAACTTGAATTAAGAGAATAAAAGAATTGAAATAAAAAAAAAAAGATTGTGCGTCTTGTCATGTCATTAGGTGATAGGTTACATAATAGTGGGCTCTAGCTCTGTTGTGTTTCATATAAATAGGCCTAGACTATGTATATTTACAATTTCTCTATCATAATTTACCAGACTTTGATCCTTTGTCTGCTTTTGCGATTCTGACAGTGATTGTTACTTATTGAATTGCGCCATGAGACTTCACTTCACATCATATTAAGTTGTTAGTAGCCTTAGGGGCCTACACAGTCATTATGCTATACCACATTGCCCTCCACTTGATTTATAATGAGCTTTAGTAAACTCAATTTTAGCATTTTAGAATGCCAAGTCATACTTCCGTGGTTATTTTGGTGAAAGTAACTCAAAAGTAATGCAAAAGTAGAGTAAAGCATTACAATTCAGATACAGTAATATTGTAATATAACTAATTACTCTCAAATGACACTAACTAGTAATCTATAATGTATTACATTTTGGAAGTAACTTGCCCAACACTGATCCCTGGCCACCCCAAGAGCTGCACTGCTTCCATTAATCGAGGTCTCCTTCAAAAAATTGGTATGGAACTCGTCAGGCCATTAGAGCGGATGGCACGCAGGCATCACTCTGTGTTGGTTTTGGTTGACTATGTAATGTGATATCCGGAAGCAGTGTCTCTGCAACAATTTAGTGTGAAGCGTTACGGAGGCACTCTTTAGAATAATCTCCCGAGTGGGGATTCCGAAGTTTAGGTCACGTACACTATACGAACTGTATGAATTATTGGGATTAAATCGATTCAGACCAGCGTTTACCATGCCCAAATAGATGGCTTGGTCATTATATTTAATCAGACCCTAAAGAATATAATTTGTAAGTTTGTGCACAAAGACACTTGAAATTGGAAAAAGTGGCTCGAGCCCCTATTATTTGCAGTGCTTGAAGTCCCACAAGCCTCCACGGGGTTCGTAAACGTTTTGTACCTGAGAGCAAAACTCTCAATTATCACATGAGAATTTGCTTCAGGCTCAAGAACATCAAAGCCGGCTGTTTAATAGAGGTACTTGGCTATGGGAAAGTATTTTTCATATACATACATATATTGTATTTATGGGGGTAGTACAAGGGTAGCACATTGACTGGGCCGGTTCTGTGTGAATTATTGAAAAGTCAGTGCGGTGTCTAAATTGAATGTGTACCCGATTTATGAGCTGTTTGATCGGTAAGGTGTGGCTCGCTTTTATTCGACACTAGATTCAGTGAAGTGATTAGGCAGATCCCCTTAACTCCCATGTCCCATGAAAAGATGGCATTTTCTTCACCGTTCGGATTACACCAATTCGTGATAATTCTGTTCGGTTTGTTTGGTGCCCCAGCTACGTTTCAGCAGCTCATGGACCGAATCCTCAGACAACATGCTGCTTACGCCGCTGCCCATCTAGACGACGTCATTATTTACATAGAAATTTTTCTGAGGGCTGTCCTGAGGTTATTGAGACGGGCGGGACTCACGGCAAACCCAAATAAGTGTGCAATTGGGCGGGTGGAAGTACGGTTTCTGGGCTTCCACTTGGGTCATGGGCAGGTGCAGCCCCAAATTGATGAGACCACATTGATTGCAGCCTGCCTAAGAACAAAGACCAAAAGGGAGGTGATACAGTTCCTGGGGCTGGCTGGCTATTATCGTAGGTTTGTGCCTAACTTTTCAATCGTCACCAGCCCACTGACTGATCTTACTAAAAAGGGGGCACCAGATCCGGTCCAGTAGATGGAGCTGTGTCAGCAGGTGCTCATGCAGGTGACAGCTGCTCTTTGTGGTGGACAAAGTCACCAGTTGGTATCTAACTCTCTAGCCTTTTAAGTTTGAGGTGGTCCACAGGCTGGGGGCACAGATGGCTGTGATGGAATTCCTCTCTAGAAATGGTAAGGAAGAAATGACAGGCCGGAAGGTCCCTGGCCTGAGTCGGGTGATTAGGATATGTGGTGATGTGGGCAAGGCCAAGCGACGTCCGTGGAGAGCGAGGCCGGGAGAGGAAGAGCGGTAAGGATTGACACCTGTTGGAAATGATCTATTATTACCAGTGAGAGCTGGAGGGGGATAAAAGGGCAGTGAGTGAGAGAGACACACACACAGCAGAGTGTTCTGTGTGTTTGGTGTTGTGCTGAAAAGCCGGGATGTGTTAGACAAAAAAGTGTGTGCAATAAAGATTCGCATTGAATTGTTGTTCGGTTCCTACTTCCTCCTTCAGAAGAAATCTAGAGACCTGTTACAATGGTTTTTTTGTTTTTGACTTTACTCCAATAAGAAAGCCATTTTAGGCATCAACATGACCATGCATGTTGTCATCTTATTAAGCATAATCAGTGTAAGCTTGTGCATGTGAACATGTTCAATGTTAAGCATAACAATTTCCGAAAGAGATAATTACCAGCACCACAATATTTCATTTTCATATGTTTTTCATTATCGTGATGTGGTAGAAAGAACGGACACAAACATACTTACACATTCTCACAACCCAAATGCACGCCTCTACACACACTCGTACAAAATACAAAAACTTCAGATTCAGAAGCAATTCTCCCAACATTCAAACATTTTTAAATACAGCTACAATAATGACACTCTTAATTATTATTTATATATTCATACCTTTATATACAATTATGGCTTCATATAACAGCTGCATTTTGTCTTTTGTTAACTTTCATCAACAGTTTGTCATCTGTGTTTAATTACATTACAGGATTATCAGCCACTTCCTCCATGTAGAGCTAGTCTATAAAAGCATTGTGGTTCTGACAAGGACTGTACAACAAGTGTAACTGGCTACAGTGCCATGGGAACACATCTCCCCATGTCAATGAGGTCATATTAGAATCAGCAAATACAAAAACCATCACTAATACATTTAGAGATTAATTCATCCATTAAGAAATTAGAGTCAAATCTATCCAATGACATTTGTGGTTATTATACGAATAAGACGAAATCCACACTATTTACATGCCAAAAGATCAAAACAGACAAAACAAAGACCATGTAAAAATAAAATAATTCAGCACAAAGTCAGTGATATTTGTATAATTACATACAGAAGCATACAAAACCATACCTTTACTATTTATAGACAGTTTAAAATGACTATAAAATGCAGCTTTTTATAGCTGTTAAAAATATATGCATATGTTTAAAATATTATAATAATTTACAAACCCTTCATGGTTCTCACTGTTTGGCTAGAAAACTGTCCCACATGTTGAAAATCTCAAAGCATTAAATATTTTGCAGTTAGAATGCATGTACTGTGTAATGCATTCAACACATTAGTGTGTATCAGTGATATTTAAAGAACCATTTTAAATTACACTAAATCGTGATATATTATGTTTTAAATACAAAATGGAAAAGCATTTTGAGGAGCCTTTTAGCCCGACCCCCACAGACAGACTCAAATTCGGCTTCAAGTAAACTTTTTTTTTTTTTATGTCCTTCTCTGAGAATTCTAAAATACCAGCAAAGCTAATTCTATATTTATTCAATATCGCCATTACTACTGTATTCATGTGGGTTTCATATTTTTTTGAAAACATAAATAAATAAAAGTAATTACATGCATATTTACAGTATATATATATATATATATATATATATATATATATATATATATATATATATATTAGACTAAAAATGTCAAGTGGTGTAACCATCAAGTAAAAACATATTTTGTTTACACCATGCAAATAGTGTAGCTGTTATCAAATAGATATTTAAACATTTTGTTTTTAGGTAAAATTCTTTTTTAAACAAATATTGAATCGTGAATTTTATCATTTGACTACCTGAACTAACCTACTGTAAATTACAGGGAATAGCTCAGAAATGTTTTTCAGCAGTTTGAGAAAATCTCTTATTATATATACTGCAAAAAGGCCACAATAAAAAAATCTTTTAGGCTTTAAAAGTCTGATTGGGGTTCTTGGAGAAACTTCAGGGAGAACTTAAAATGATCAGTAAGAAGCTGCAATTCACACATCCACTATAGTATAAATATTTCATTTACCAATCCAATTGGTACAACAAAAAAATACATCTCTGTACAAAAGGCATTCAATTCAACACATTGAAATGTGAAAATGATCTGTAATGTAAAATACAATATACATAAAAATAAATTCCAGTTTAATCAATATGACACAGTTCTGCCCTGAATTTTAGTGACCTACAGTGCCAAAATGTGAGAAAAACTACATAAATATGAACAAAAAAGCCATGATCTCTGACAAGCCGATGTATTTACAATTGGACTAACCAAAAGCAAATCCAGATGATGATGATTCCTGACAACCATGGAGTCTACTGGAAAAATGTACTGTAAATTAGTACATAGTGAGCAATCACAGGCCTGCTGATTGGCTGCAGAGGTTTTGTCTGAAGTAAACAGCTGAGGTGGTGTATACACACACTTCAAAGAGAGAGAATAAAGGAAAAAGTGTAATATAGTATTTGAACAGTGTAATAGAACTAAAACTAAATATGTCATCGCTGCCCATAAGAGCTGAATGCTACTATGATTTGAATATGAAACGCAAGTTTGCTTGATAACAGGCACAATGGATGATCTGAGACTGCTTTCTGTTCAAGACAAGAACATAAATTGGAGAAAAAGCAGTTAAAAGTTTTTTTTACGATAAGTTTTACAGTCCTTACAGATGAGGATAAGGAAAGTCCTGCTTAAAGCAGGTTTGAGCTGACTTAAGCTGGCCTCCCAGTCTGGATAAGATGGCGTTCATTTGGTTTAGCTGCTGGTTTTAGCTAGTCTCCCAGTCTGACTCACCGAAAAATGCTACAACTCTCTCATAAAACCAGCAAACAGGCCAACCTGGCCAGGATGGAAGGCCAGCAAAACCAGCTTGGGCTGGTTTAATCTGTTTTCTTTCTTTTTGTTTTAACAGGTTTAGCAGAGAAGAATGGAGTGCTTAAAGGATGTATATGCAGCCAAATGATTTGACCTTCATTCTGCAATGGTCAACAGTTTATGAGATATTTACATAGAGTATATATTCATATATCTGTTCTATACAATGGTGTGTCACATAACGCCATTCTCAATGACAAAAATACATATGAAACAATCTACTAATGTGTATGAGTTTGAACAGATATCGGTGTGTTTATCCAGATACCCAGTTTTGTGTGTTGGTCTTTACCCCATGAGAGAAATTCTGTTGACTGCTCATGGGGTCAAAGTTGAAATCTAGTGCATCGCCGTCCATAAGTGTATCATAAAGTACAGTTTCAACATCACATTCAAGCTGCTCAATGGACATATCATCCAAGTCACTGGGCAACCGCTCTGGATGTCCATGGTGGTGAGGACCAGGTCCATGCCTGTGGATGCCATTGGTGCTGCTGTAACTTGGCAACCCTGCCTCACCACAACCTCTTCCCAGCTGTGCGTGATTATTTTGAGGCAGGTTTGGTTGGGGCTTCATGCTACCAAGGCGACCAGGATGCCCATGTGGCAACATGGTACACCCATTCATGCCCATAATGGGCGAGGGCAACTGATGAATCGATCGTTGCTGTGTATGTAGGTGTGGGTGATGGTGTGCGTGAGGGCCCATCATTTTGCCCCCTTGTCCCAAATGACCCTGACTAGCATAGGTAGGTAGCACCTGTCCCCCCTCCCCAGTCTGCGATCCCAAAGTCTGCATTAGCTCGCCTCTTGGATTGGCATCTGCGGTCAACAGCTCTTTGAGCAACCCTGCAGCGCAGTTATACGGACCCATGAAAGGTCCGTAACCTCCGGGTTTACTGTCCGATAAAGTTGGTATGGAAATGGGACTCAGTCCCCCTACTCCTCTCTGTCCATACAGGCACTTCCGGTAGTCTTGTTGAACTTGGGATTGAGGGTGAGGGCCAATATTAGGGGAGTTGTAAGATGGGTATCTGGGACAACCCTGTATCATAGGCTGGGCGTTTTGGCTGCCCTGACCAGTATTTTTGGGTGAAATGAGGTTGAGGTTGTCAAGCAGACTATCCATCATGACGTTCTCAGAACCATGGTGAACCAAGGAACCTGCCACTTCGGACAGGCTGGGAAGGGGGCCACCCAGCTTGGTGCCCATGGTACCCGGGTACCCAATGTGGACCTCACCGGTCTCGTTCAGGTCCTCCTCAGGGAGAAAGGGTGAGCGGCGTCCGCTAAGAGTGCTGGCGTCAGAGCTGGCACGTGTACGAAAGGTGGTCCAGGGCTCAAAATCATCATTGCTGTGAGAGTTGGGGCTGCCGAGCCATTTTGGGTACTGAGAACCAGGACTGTTGGAACCACCCTCCAGTCCTGCCTGTAAGGACATCTACAAGCACAAAAGAGAGAATCAGAACAGTAAACAGTGTAAACCGGGTTTAACCCATTACTGTATTTGTTTTAATTCTCACCTTGTGAGAAAAAGTACTGTAGTGGCACCATGGTACAGTGATGGTATAAGATGATACTATGATGCCATGGTAATTTGATATATACAATGGCCCTGAATTAAATGTGCCATTCATGTGCCATGGTATTTAGATGGAATTTCAAATTATTACAAGGCTCTCCGTAATGCTCGATTCTGATAGGTAGCACCATCTAGTGGTCTGATATTTCTGAATCATGACCACACATCCAGGAATAAAGTGATATTTCACCAGTCATCTTTTCTACTCCTTGTATCACACTCCGATCTCTACAAGTAAGCTTATAAAATTGTTTAAACTCAAATCAATATTTCATGACCATTTATTTATTTGGCAAGTCTCGTAATAAGTGGGATAATGAGCAGCCAGACAGATATTTTCGCAATACTAACACCTTACAGGACTCCGATTCAAACCAGAGGAGGACTTCAGCCGTTTCTGGAGACTTAGCTGTCTCTTTCTTCTCACATGATGGCACCATTTTAACGTCAATCAATATTTCAGGTCAATTTAATTATTTCTTTGGTAAGTAGCCATGTAATGTGTGGGATAATCTCCAATTAGCTGGTCTTTATCATCCTGTTCACCCTGTCAAGTTTATTTTTCAATAATGACCATATGACTATAGAGTAGCCCTTAAGAATACGATGGGATTGTCCCATGGTACTTTTTTGTTAGTGTTGTAACCTACATTCAAACAACATATTGCTATAAATGACTCTTAAAATATATATATTTTTTTATATCCTATGGTAATAAGATGAACGATTATGAATGATTCCCATATTAATGTACCACGGTATTTAAATGGTACAATGATACTTTGATATATATATATACACAATGTTACACAGAATTGCAATATTTATATAAATATGATATATAAATGTGATATCTAAAACAAAACCTATATTATTTCTACAGTACAGGTAAAAAAAAAAACAATGGTAGTTTGTAGACCTTTGTGGTTTGTTTCTCTTAAAATCAATGAAAGGTCTGTTGCAATTTTATTTTGGAGTGGTATGATAGGAAGTTTAAAAGAAGTCATTTTATAGGCTAAACTTATCAAAACTTCTGACTATAGAGGCTTCATGCTGAGTGAGGCATGCAAATACTCAAACCACCATATTTACATGCACTCCCACACATTGCAATCTGCTTCAACAAAACTTTATACTGTGTTAAAGTCACTCCCAGTAGGTGACCAGAGATCTGTTTCCCCTCAACTGACCTTTTTCTTGGAGGCTCGTCCACGGCTTTTTGTAAACTTGCTGTTGTTGTCCATGGAAGTGGCTCTCCTGCGTAAAGACTTGCCACTCTTGCCTCCTTCAGGGTTCAGCATCCACCACGAGCTCTTCCCAGTTCCTTCATTCTGCACCCGCACAAAACGACTGTGCAAGGACAGATTGTGTCTGATTGAGTTCTGCAAGGGAGACAGAAAAAATGGGATGAGAATTTACGACCTGAATATATTTACGTATAGATACTTACTGCAAACACATTCACAGAGAATGGAAATGACCTGCAATCATTTAATCAATGTCATAATATAATGCTTTAGTGATATGAGAGTAACTGTAAGCAAATATGATGAAATAACACAAAACCAGTCAGTGATATTTTTCTAGACAAAACAATCTTTTGACTTACCAAGGACTTTTTGACTGACAGACATTGAGGTTAGGATGTTTTCACAGAGTGGCCCCAAAAGTATTAAAACACACAAACGTATTGTATGAATTTCATTGAATTACACAGAAAAACCTAAAATCGAGTAGAATCCACAAACAAATATTTCTGGAATTTGACAATCAGAATAACATATGTCTTATAATTTAAAACTAACAGAAGTCTTTTTGTGAAATGTTTTGTTTGAAATAATTTGCTAATAATGCAATGACATTCATACTTTTTTAAGTGTGGCTTAAGTTTCCAAATATGTTTTGAGGCCATGCATTTTTTAACAGTATATGTGTGAGTCTGTATGTTTGTTTAGGGGTTTCTCAAAAGGTCAGTATGGTTCACCTTTCATATACTTGCCTAAGAATGACAGCTATCCCTTAAGTTACCCAATCACATACACACAATCGCATATAATTGCACACACTTAAATCTCCTTCAGCGTTTATATACAATATCAGCCTCAAAACCGAAAAACGTATTAGTCATGTCCTTTTTGAAGGCACACACACATGCTCAGGCATCAGTGTATACACACACATCCTGCACTAATGATATTTTGTCTGCTTCAGTTTTTCCATTCACACCCTGACCGTACCTACACTGAGAGAACGAGAGGGTAAGAGAGAGAGAGAACCACAGTATAATTTAAAAGCTACAAATATTTGCTAGATTAACTTCCCTGTGACGGAAATGAGGAAGAGGAGACGTCATTAAGACCTGATCTGTGAGCTGATTACTGAGGCCTGTTCATTGACCTATGAGAATGACCATCAATTCCCTGACAAACAACAAAAATACCAAGGTAATACCATGTTTTTCAGTATTTACCATGGTAATATCATGGTATTCTCTGACGTACCTTGGAGAGCAATGTAAAAATCATGGTATGTGAATATGTTATTCATTTAGTACAATAAAACATTTTGATTTTGGTATTTGTGTAAACATGCTACAAGAAAATTTTATTTCACACACAGACACTCAAAAATGTATATATTTACATGTATAATATTTAATAAATATTAACATACTAAATGTATAGTATAAGTGCCAAACATTGGTTAAATCAGCAAAGGGGAAGTTTCCCAGGAGATCAGATGCTGATTCTAGATCTGCTTTAGATTTTTTTTGCAAGTAGGAATTGAGACTGGTGTACACAAGAGAAACATTCTCAAAATTCTGTGCACTTTGTAAATATGATGCCTAGCTAATTCATGTAATGGGCACAGAGATCAAATCAATGAACCCAACACAACAGACAACAGAAAAAAAGGAAAATAAGAGCACAAACAGACAATTTTCCTACACAAGTATGTGAATGTAACTGCTCCCTCCATAAACGCAGACTACGCAGACAAAGACAAAAATCTCATTGGCAAGACTAGATCAGTGCTGACCTCAGTGAACTTGTGAAAAAAGCAGGTCATTCAAATTGGTTTAGGTGAACCAAACACATTTTTTAAATTCCTGATGTATTACTACATAAAGATTCTATTAAAGGTGCAAGACCAAGTGACTAAGGCCACATCCACACTAATCCATTTTCATTTAAAAACTTTGTTTTCAGTTCCATAATGTCATTGATTTTCCAAAGCATGTGGTAATGGAGAGCGTTTTCAAAATGCTCTGTTTTTGGGGGAGGAAAACTGGTGTGGATTAGAGGTATAAATGTAGTGCAATTATTGTGTTTTCAAATGAAAATGTATTAGTGTGGATGTGGACCAAATCTAACGCCACTACATTGGAGAAGGGCACGGTTTATTTCCTATGTAGCAGGAAGTAGATTGGTAGGAAGAGGAAAAGAGAGGCACCACAGTAAGGACCAAACCTCAGAGGAAGGTCATCGGGAGGTCACCTCCAACCTTTGATGAAGGTCATGACCTATAAGGTCAAGTCATGGGAAGTGGCGCTTCCACATCACAGAATCACTCTAAGGGGAGCTGACTACATGGGAGAATTCCAAAAGGCAAAATGTGCAAAATGTGATCCATCCGAAAAGAGAAAGTGTACAAGTGGACAAGATGGATATATTGTGAAGTACCATGGAAATACATGGCGTGGATGACAAATAACATGAGACGTTTTGAAGAGCTGGGTCATCAACATTTAAGTAACTAGAGGTCAACAGAACACAGTTCAAAAGATGATTCTCCATGTTGGTTAAGGTTGGTAGGTGCTAGTTTGGTCATGTTGGTTCAGCTAATGTGCATGCACGTCTTCGAGATGACTGACAGGTGATGTTAGTATCTAAATGGTGGAAGGCAGGACTTCCTTTTCTACATACGCCATATTGGGTGTTCCAATTTCTCCCAATTATTTAAATACAAGTGCTTCATCTCGGCCTAAATATTCTCTGGTTTGGAGTTTATCTAGCTGATGGACCAGAACAGCCAAGCTGTTCATCTGCAAAAAGACTGGTTAAGCTACTTTAAAAGCATATTGGATGAAACCAGCACACCAGCATGCAATGCATGGAACCAGCATCCAAAATAACAACATATGATGGCGACCAGCAATGTTGGCATTTATAGCAGGGTGAAGAAGTGAGAGAAGGTGTTTGAGAAAATATGTGTAAAAGATAGGGAAGAAAAGGATGAAAAGTGAGAGGAAAAGGAAGAACTGGAGTAATAGAGATAAAAAAGAGAGCGAGGTAAAACTAAGGAGAGTAGATCGCTTAAGAGCGAGCTAGAGAGTTAGCAGGAATTGAGTCAGGGAATGGGAGGGTGTGTAGAGGTAGAAAAGGGAGCAGGGCGGTTGGGAATGTTTTCCTGGTGAGAGGGATGGGGTCGATGGGTTCACTGTGTTTGCCTGTGTGTGTGTGTGTGCATAGAGAAAGGCAGCTTCTCCAGTAGTGCTGACAGACCCTTGTAAACAGAGAGAGTGAGGGAGAGAGTGAGAGAGAGAGAGATAGAAAAAGAGAGTAATAATGTATGGTGCTGTCTGGCGTCTGTCTCAGTGTAATAGAACCCCCACAGCACAACCTCACTCCACCCTGAGACCGACTCCATACCGTATAGAGAATGAGACAAAGAAAGAAAGAATGATAGCAAGAAAGAAAGAAAAAGCAAGCAAGCAAGAAAGAAAGCAAGCAAGCAAAAACCTCTAATCCTCATTTTCGTCATTTCGTCAATTTAGCAGATCGCACACATAGTCACATTTAGAGCACATGTGCACACGCTTTGCACATGTACATAAGAGCCAGGCGACAGGATGTGAGTCAGTACAGGAATGTGTATCATTGTAACGAGGAAGGTGTCACACTTTTATAATCAAACCATAGATCACTTGTTTAAAAAGAATAAAATGAGGTAGAGGCCAGTATCCACTTTGTTCTCACGGAAAGTGAAAAGCGAGAATTGCACATGCATATTAGCTATTAATGTAAGACAATGCAGGCACTTGAGTCAAGGGGTGGTACATTCAAAATACCTTCAAGCTTGCGGTTGGGGTGGGGGGGATGGGGTTGCTCTTACGGGCACCTCCGCTTAAAAGGGCACCTTTACATTTGTAAAGGGCACCTTTTGATTTGTGAACGAAAGGGGCCCCCTGAAGCCCCCATTCTGTGCACATCAGTGTTTCAGAACTATTCTATATACTTTTCCCAAAAATTTGAACAGTTTAATTTTTCATGCTACTAATGCTACTAATGTGAAGTTGACAGTTTAGTCATGATGTATAAAACAGCAATAAAGTAATTCAAGGACAGCTTACAGATTGCTTTGTATGTGTGACATGACATGAAGATGCCCCAAACAAAATATACATTTATATATTTTAAAATAAACTAAATTCATTGAAGTTAATCATAATTCCACTATCAATGAAAATAATCAACAATTATGATTTTTGTCATAATCGTGCAACTCTACTAGCAATGGCGAGCCCATGGGACATCTGTGCGTGGTGTGGGGCCTTTACCTCTCTCTCTCTCTCTCTCTCTCTCTCTCTCTCTCTCTCTCTCTCTCTCTGACCCCTCTCTTATCACAGGTATGTGAGGTATTTCAAAGGTATGTTGTGACCTTTGGTCTCAGATCTGGGATATCCCCAACTGATCTGCGAAAGTAAAAAAGTTAACATTAAAATCCCCTTTCCTGTAAGATGTGAGTCATTTGAAGTCTGAGATGAAAAGACTGTGGACTCATGCACCAGTTTATCTACAGATGGGTGGGAAGTGTGCTCAGGATTGCACAAATTGAAACTTCTTTTATTTTAGGTTGTTATAAGGTTGCACAGATAAAAGGGTGATAATGAAATCAATACATCTGAAGAATTGCTCTGTAGACATCAAGAGGAAAAGAAGACTGCACATGAACAGTGGCGTCTCAGGGTCATTATTTAGTGTGGGGCACAATCACTTAATCAATTACTTGACCGTTCTTTGACACATTGACAAATAGTTCCAAATTCTGTCCGTCATGTTGACAGATAAATAAGAAACAAGAAAAACAAGTGCATCAGTTTTGACTTCACTCTTTGTCCTTCACATTCCTGCTGTGCATATGCCCTGTTTATTCCCTGGTATTAATATATGTACTGTATATGATGCATATTAACTGGTGACATCATCATTTACACCTGGTATTATATTTTGAGTAGAGTGTATCTGATTTAATGACTGCTTACATCAATAATTACTTCAGCGTGTTAATGTATGATGATAAAGTGCAAACTGCTTAAAAAAAATAAAAAAAAGAAAGCACAAAAAAGTAGCAGATCAGAGTAGCAGTAGTGCAAACATCATGTTTAGAGCAGAATTGTCTGTTATTTTAGTGGAGTAACTCTGTTAACTGAGCTTCACATGCACTTTAACCGGCAAAGAAAAAAAAAACTTGATTGACTTGAGGTAGAAGTTTCACACTAGAACTCATTGGATTCACCAGACTCAAACAAGGGGACTCAAAAAATCTATCATTAAAGCCTATCTACTGTCATGTATGTAGCATTATAATGGATGCTATGTGCCTCAATGCCCTAATGCTTACAAAATGAAAACAAGCAGAGCTGATAAAAATAGACCATGACAGAAATTTTACAGAGTGATGAATAAAGACTTTTTTCTTGCACAACATCTTAACGTGATGCCAAACAAACATCCCTAATAATTTAATCTCATCACAAAACACCGCTAAGACATGCACATCCACGTCAAATAGCTCATTTGACCGTGGAAGTAAATCACAAATAGGCAAATTATAGTGTGCCTAATTAGCTCAGCGAGTATTGACGCTGACTACCACCCCTGGAGTCGCGAGTTCCAATCCAGGTCATGGTGAGTGACTCCAGCCAGGTCTCCTAAGCAACCAAACTGGCCCGGTTGCTAGGGAGAGTAGAGTCACATGGGGCAACCTCCTTGTGGGCGCGATTAGGGGTTCTCGCTCTCAATGGGGTGCATGGTAAGTTGTGCATGGATCAAGGAGAGTAGCATGAACCTCCACATGCTTTGGCTCTCCGTGGTGTCCTCCACCACCCGGACTGAGGTGAGTAACCACGCCATCACGAGGACCTACTAAGTAGTGGGAATTGGGCATTACAAATTGGGAGATATTATCTCTCTAACTCGAATGAACAGCATGACAAAACTAATCAAAATGACAGACTCACAATATTTAGCAGTCATAGTAATATAATACAAACCAATCCATAAACAACACCTCAACACAATGGTGTTGAAATGATGAATGGTGCACTTTCACTAATCCAACAAGCAGCACATTATAATAAAATTAGCTTTTAAAACTTACAAATGAAGTTCACTACACAGGTCTACTCTGGACCCGGTAACTTCCGAGGCTCATGTCAACAGCTTGACATAAATATGATCAAAGCTTTTGACTGGCTCAGGGTCAAAAGGCAAACTAGCCCCTCAGACCATCGTTAAATGCTTGTTGCACAGGCACATGATGTTCTCCAGAACTCCATTGATTAACATTGAGAATGAAGGGCTAGCCCCACACATAGCAAATGAGAACGATTAAATGGCTTTTACGCAACATACTTTAATAATAATAATAATAATAGAATTTTATCAAAATAATATATGCTTTATTTAAGATGATGGCATGCAATTTGCACAACAGTGGGGTGGGTCTTAGCCACACTTGCCCCTAATGTAGAGATGCTGCTGCACATGAATGGAGTTACGGAGATACAATGGGTTACAAATGTCTCAGTCCAAATCTGAAAATACCTCTATTTCGCATTTTATTCTAATTTATTAGCTATTTTTGTTCATTACAAATTATATTATCAGGAAAACAATTGAAAAAAAGTTTGTTAAAAAATTTGCATGAATTTCAATATGTATTAATATTTGGTATGTCCCCCTTTTGCTTTAATGCACTTGAGCTGGCATGGACTGAACAAGTTTGTGCAAAACCAGATGATCCATTCCAGCATGATTTGAGAATGTTCCAAAAAGCATCTTGTGGGATTTAATGAGAGCAAGGAAATTTGAAATTTTTTATTTAAGGAGTTCAAACTTCACTTATATTTGATTAGTTACAAAAAATTGTTTAGAATCTAAAGTATTTCATTTGATAACTTAATGTTTCTTCGCTTTAAAACATTCCAATATCTTAAAACATATTTCCAGGTATAAATGAGATTTTAAATCCCAGTTTTTCCAATGTGGACTGTATGTACAGACAAATTGATTTTCTGGTACTCTGAGCAATTGAAAGTCAAGTAGTGAATTCTTCATGGCCAATATACAATGAATTAGTAAACAGAAGTGCATTTGCTTATAGTAACAGGTGCAGTGACATATATGTGTGTGAAGCTATAATTTCATGTGTGTGTTTTTGACAGTCTGTATTTATAAATGTGTGTGTGTGTGTGTGTGTGTGTGTGTGTGTGTGTTTTGCCAACACAGTTTGGACCAAAAGTCCCCACAAATGGCTTGATAAATATACTAAATAATGTCTTACTGAAAATGTAAAAATGTAGAAATGTTTCTCTAAAGTTTAGGTTTAGGGGTAGGTTTAGGTGAAAATATCATTAGCTCGTTATAAAACAATACAAGTTAAAAGTCTCCACCAGGATGGAAACGCATGTGTGCATTTACTGGATGTGTGAAAAACGCAATTCTATTCTAATCCTCAAGGCTATATCTGCAGTGCTAGGTGCCAATAGGCTATGCTTAAGGGGTCAGGTATTGTGTGTGTGTGTGTGTGTGTGTGTGTGTGTGTGTGTGCATGACACGTGTGCATGTGTGTGTGTCAGATCTCCTGAGGGATTTATAAACAAGTCCGAGAAACCCCATCTGTAACCTGTCTGACACCCAGACATCAGACACATAGACTGCCATTCAAAAACAAGCAGGCAATATTAATCAGCCATCAACTCATCAACATACTGTTCACAAACATTTACACTTACATTTTATGTAATCAAGGACAAATCAAGGAGTCAGACTGTGATAAATTGAATTCCTAAATCAGAAATCATATTGCATATCATATTTTTGTCATGCTTTTTTGGATATAGAATTGGACATGAGAGAATGACCTTATGGGGCTGTTCAACAGAACGCTTTCTTGAGTTATTAAAAAAAAAAGATACACAACAAATGGAACCAAATTCAGGTGTCTTAAGACATGATTTTAAAAGCTGAAGTTCTTTCAACTTGACAGTCTTAAAAATGCTTCGTTCGTGCAATGAGATGCTGACAAAGCAGCAAGATGGGTTTTTATCACAATGATCAAAGACGTCCACCTAGCACATAGAAAAACAATTCCAAAACAGCACAGACAGATGCATAAATGCTTTTGTGTAAATGGCCCTAAACACTTGTTTACACTGCAAGCCACCAGCACAATATAAAGTGGTGTTTACAGCATTGCCGATAGCAGTGAAGACTTTATGGTATAATGTTCGACCGTTGGCATCAAAAGTTTAACATTGGTAACAGTACAGCTGTTTGACTGGAGCCAGTCATGCGTGACACTATGACAACGAACACCGGTCAAAGTAAACAAGCATCACTTCGAAAGACAAGGTCTTGTCGATCTGACAGACAAGTGCCTGATGTTCACACACACACACACACACACACACACACACACACACACACACACACACAGACACACACACATAAACGCACACACATGCACACGCGAGTTGGTGCAGCTATCCTTATGAGGACTCTCCGTAGACATAATGATTTTTAGACTGTACGAACTATAGATTCTATCTCCTAAACCTAACCCTCACAAAAAACTTTCTGCATTTTTACATTTTTAAAAAAACATTGTTTAGTATGTTTTTTTTATTTGAATTATGGGGACACTAGAAATGTCCTCATAAACCATATTTATAGCACTATATATATATATATATATATATATATATATATATATATATATATATATATATATAAAACATAATATATATAATATAAACATATATACCCTTGTAATTACCAGACTGTAACCTAAACAAATTATTTGTAAACCACCCAAACCCGCCCACACATACAAACAAAACGCAACAACTCCCTCCCAGGTATCATGCACGCAAATGCATCAAATGAGCAACAAACCAGCCTTTTATTTCGATTTAACATTTCCTTGGCCCAATGAGTCTGCTATACCATAAGGTGGTTGTCTAACTTTGTGCCGAACAGTTCTCATTTACCATAACGTTCAGTACTGATCTGGGCTTCCCACTGTGGTTCAGCAAAATCAGGATTAGAATAGATTTACTGGGCAAGTGACACCAAGGTAGACCATGACAAAATTAGACAGACAGCGAGAGCAACATTGTATATACCTGTATAAACATCAGCAGACACATGGGCATATTACCACATCAAGAAACCTAACCTAGTGTAACAGGTGATTAGATAAACCATGAGTGCACCGAGCAAAGATTTTGTTTCTGCAAGTGAGATTCAGTCATCTGTTGGACACGGTCTTGAGTAAACACAAAAACTGACATACTGCATCCAATTTTATGCCTCATAGGAGTTCTGAACCAGAGGAGTATGTCAGTGGATGAGATTTCAGTAAGAAGAGATAAACACTAGTGGAATGCAAAAGTTCAACAGAGAATGGAGAGAGGTTCTGTGAGATAAGCCCTTGACAGAGACTTCATTGGGCTAACCACTTCCTCCTGCGCACATCCGCTTTATCTCTCTCCTTCATTGTAAATATTTAGCACTGAGGTGAAAAAGCAAATAAAAATATGTCTTGAATGTGTCACTGTCAAAATTCCCAGTAAAATTGGTCAGTTCTTTAAAAGTCATTCACTTCTGTATTCAAATACAACCTAGAAACAGCAGTGAGTTAGCAATGCTCATGGTCAAGCATATAGTCTACACATTGTATTGTGCACTCTTTAATGTGTTTACATTTGGTGCAATATACAGTCTGAAGCAGCTTGTGTTTAAGATACAGTACATTAGGGGGAGTATTTAAAGTTCCCTATAAATTCATTTTAAAACAAACTGAATCTGCAATAATAATCAAATTGAATTGAATGGTGTATTAAACTGAATTCTGAATTTGCAAAAGAAGCATTTGAATTTAATGGAAAACTAGTACATTGTGGACAGAATAAATCTCTGTCAACCCAAAGATTCACACCCCTAAATAGCACCCTTGGTGTATAAATAGCACCCAAGCACGACTCATATTTTCTTTAAAAAAATCTAGTAATCTTTGTAAAAATCTAGTTATACTGTATTATAGTTATTCTTAATTAAATATCATTAAAATATAGATGTTTAACAATGCTGGATACTAATACTACAATGTTAGTTCAGCCAAAGCTTTAGGTATGGTGGCGATTTATAGTAGTCTTCAGGCTTCACACACAGATTTCACACCGCATATTTGCGCTCTAATCTACAGAAGAGGAGATTCACTGTGAAGTCCCACAAGCACATGTGCTTTTTAAGAGTTCTTTAGTGTCACACATACACACACGCAAGCTGCACTTTACCTTGATTTCATGTGGTTTCATATAGGAGGGACAGGAAACGCTGAGATGATTATAGCGTATGAGCAAAAACAATCATCCACAGGCCCTTTGTGTGTAAAGAACTGTAATCTGCCTGATACTGTAAAGAAAATCACATAATCCTGCATATGCTTAAAGTAAAGGTCAAACGGGGCTAAACGCATAAAATGTAAAGAGCTCTAATTTCGATTCTGCTCGTTTTTCCTATGATAGCACCACAGAGTGGTCTCAGCATATTAAAGAGACAGCTCACCCAAAAATGAAAATTAACTTGTAAAAAATATTTATGTAAAAGGAGTTATATTTTGGTCTGTTCTCAACCAACTTTTATCGGTTTATAGGATCTCTTCAGAAGACTTGGATTGAACCACAGAGTCTTATGAATTACTTTTATGCTGCCTTTATGAGCTTTTTGGAGCTTAAAAGTTTTGGTCACCATTCACTTGTATTGTATGGACCTACAGAGCTGAGATATTCTTCTAAAAATCTTCATTGGTGGTCAGCATAATAAAGAAAGTCATACACATCTGCGCTGGGCAAAAGGCTGAGTAAATTATGAAAGGAATGTAATTTTTGGGTGAACTATACCTTTAAGATAGGATAGGAAAAAATGGCACACTTCAGCTTTATATTGGCATTTAGGACTGATTTATTTTGAGTGAGTATGACACAAGAGAATGGAAAATTGAAAGAGAGAAGTGGACAAAGTGAAAAACTTGACGTCCCACATGTGCAATCAGACAGTGGACCGGTCGCCCTCATTGGCCCATCTGTTCAGGAAAGAGCTGCATGAAGCTGATAGGAGCCCCGTCTGCCCTCTCGCACTTCCAGACCAAAGGGCTCCTGAGTCCTGATGGGCACAGACTACTAGAGAGACACTGCAGAGATCTCTGCAGAGTAAAATACCCTAATAAATTATAAAAAGACCTGCCTTGTGATGTAGTGATGAGATTCAGCGGCAGGAACGAAGTTAACTTTGAGGATCCGCTTCCGACATGTGAAGAAAGACCCTGATTACAGTATTTTTTATTTATCAGTCACTCATCGTAATAAAGGATATTTCACAGCTCGAAGAAACAATACAAAGAACTCCCACTGTGAAAAATGACGGATTAACTGTGCTTCCAAATAAAAGTAAGAGGTTTATTACTTTAACCCTTTTAATCTCTCCCAGAAGAACATTTTATTGCTCAGAGGGTGATATTTTACAGCTCAGAAGACTTAACAGACGTTCCAAACCTGCATTAGTTTTAAGTTTTTTTGCTTTTGTGCTTTGGTGAAACATAAAAGGAGATGTGAGACACAATGTTAGCCTCAGTCACCATTCACTTTCATTGCATCTTATTACCATACAATAAAAGTGAATTTGAGATAGTTGTTGGCAGTCCCTAACATTATGCCTAAAATTTCCTTTTGGGTTTGGAACACATGGAGGTGAGCAAATAATGACAGAATATACATTTTTGGCTGACCTATCCCTTTAAGCACAAGTCACAATGTGCTTTCCATTTAATCACATTGCTGTCAAGGAGAAACAGTTAAGATCTTAAATATCATTTATGAATTTTCTTTCCTACAGTATGGGTCATGTGTTTTGTCTGGCTACATACTGTACATTTATATGCAATTTTAACACAGATACGTATGCAGACACTGCAGACACTGCAGACAAAGAGGGCAGGAGGTCACAGGAATAATGACAACCACTGAGGTTTATCATGCTTTTCTAACTGGTTTCCACACCCCACCCAACCAATCCAGACCAGACCCACCTTTACTAACTAAATCACAAACATACACACAGGCCAAACTGGTTTGAACTCAGATCTGTCGTTTTATCATTTCATGTCGTCTCTCCAGGGAGGGACAGGAAAGGCAGAGACAACTAAAATCATGTAAGAGCATAGCATGAAAGCAATGTGCACGAACACGCACGCGCGAACACGCGCGCACGCGTACACACACACACACACACACACACACACACACACACACACACACACACACACAGGTTTGTTTGACTATATTAGCGAGGACATGTCATAGACTTCCATTTATTTTTTAGCAGGCTAAAGATATATTTTATCCCCTAACCCTACTCCTAAAATAACATGAATACCCTACCACATAAAAAAAACCTCAATAGTAGGTTTTCAACAAGTTTCACTATATTAGTGAGAATGTTTAAAAAAAATTGGCACTCACAAATATAGTGAAACCTGTAGTTCTGTTGCAGTTGAAATAAATGCTGATTGGCATTATATAGTCACTTATTAGCACCAATCAGGATTTCTTAATTGTAAAATTTCTTTAAAAGATTACGGTCATATTTGTAATGCATTAGATATGCCTTTAAAAGAGTGTGTGTGTGTGTGTGTGTGTGTGTGATTGGTGGGATCTGAAGCTGTGCAACCTGCTGATGCAGCCTCTCTTTTTTCTCTCTGCTTTATTGAACTCTCTTTTTTGAACTATGTCACTCACTAAATGAGTTTGACAGTTTATTTCACTTTTAAAGTCTTTTCAATTTCTTTCACTTACTCTCACCTCTTGCTCAAGGTCAAATGGAAAGACTGAGTCTACAAAGAGGTTTGGCGAGAGAACAGAACTGCATTATTTGTTGAAAATGTTGCTCTGCGGTGTAGTTCAGTTTTTTTTATGTACACGTACACAAACACAAATAAGATTTGAGAGCGTTGGCAGAGGGCAGGATTTTCAGCAAAAGATTACTTAAATTTAAGTCTTTTCTTACACAAAATTATCATATTGATTCAGAAGCCTTGGAATATAGCACACCAGTCATATGGACGAATCTCTTGGTACTTTTTATCCTTTTCGGTAGTAAATGACAGTATAATCACTGTCCACTTTCTTTATATGGAAAAGGACCAGTGAACTATCCCTTTAAATTTGGATCTGATTTGCAAGCACAAATATAGGTTCCAGTCTAACATTCTGTAAGGATTATCACATACACACACACACGCACACACACACACACACACACACGCACAAACACACACACACACACACACACACACACACACACACACACAGGGGCCCAAGGAGGAGTAATTACCTTCAACCATACTTAACACAATACAATGAGCCAACATGCTTAACATACCAGTGTCACACAGAGAGACCTCCCTACATTGTACCAAGCCAAGGACACATACACATACACTTTCCCACACACAAGAAAGACTAACTACTGTAGGTAGACAGCTGATGGCTTGCACTGACCCGATTTTAAATTCTCTGTCTAAATAATTTTTCTTTGTCTGCTTGTGTGAGCAGCATTTTCACTTTTAAATATTTTAGTCTGTAGTACAAATGTAATACACTGAAAACTGTTCTTGCACACATGCCCATATACTAACACAATACTCCTATACAGACAGTGTGTGGGTGTGTGTGTGTGTGTGCAAAGGTAACAGCTCAATGAAAAATCTCTAAACCAAAGATATTTACAGGAAGTGACATCATATCTTTACGGGGAAGAGGACATACACATCCAGGCCAAGGTTATGTGAGCATGGCTTATCTACGTTCTATTCAACTACGGTTTTTTTCCGCTAACAGAAAAAAGTGTGCACACAAACACACTCTCTCACACACACACACACACACACACACACACACACACACACACACACACACACACACACACACACACACACACACACACACACGATCTCTTTATCATGGGGTTCCTACATCAACATTGTACACCAACTTCCTTTAACCCTATTTGGGAAAGAAAAATGGAAATTAGTTTTAATTTTATCAATCAATCTAAAAAAAATATGATTGTTTTTAGTAGATATAAAGAGTGGTCCAAAGTCTGAGACGTCAAGTGAAAGTGCCTCTAATTAAAATGTGCATAACTATGACAGCATATTAATGCCACATAAAAAAAGCATTTAAGCATAAAGTCATAACATTACAAGAATGAAGTCGTAATGTTTTGAAAATAATCTCAAAGTAGGCCTTTTAAGAGAATATAGTAGTGTTGGGTTCGAGTCTACCTTAGGCAAGTCCGAGTCAGGTCAGAGTCTTTAAACTATTGAATCCGAGTTGAGTCTAAGTCCAAAAGGGGCAGAGTCGGACCAAGACCAAGTCCATAACAGGCCGAGTCAGAGTCGAGTCCGAATGAATCTGTTTAAGAATCTGATTTAAAATTGAAACTGTGAACTCAAAATCAATATTTTAAGCTTATTTTAACCTTCCTAACTAAGAAAAATAATTTGTCAATATAAATAAAAACAAAAACAAATGATAAGTATCCTGCTGAACAAATTTCACAGTGGTTTCAAAATAAAAGCATATGTTTAGGTGTATGAAGATAAAACAGTCCTTCAACACACTTCTTATTGCGTTCTTGTGATGAAGAGGGCGGGGCTGTGACTATGCACGCCCAGACTTCCCTCGGCGTGCATAGTCACGGCCTGGCCCCGCCCTCTTCCTCGTCAGGGACGCGCACAGACATTTTGGCGGGCAGGAGCTCAAGCAGAAAAAAAGGGCACTTCTCATAATTATTTATTTTAAAAAAAAAGTTTGTCAAATGTATGCAAATGAACACATTTTAATTAGTTAACTGCTAATTTGCATATCAATATGGCAATTGTGATGATGTTATTAGACAAAGATTTTACTGTATTCACCTGTAATGTCTCCATTAAGTACAGTGCATTAGCCTGTATGGCCATGATATATTGCCTTAGCTAAATTTTAGCTAACTTATCATTTATGTTAGCAAGACACAAGTTAACTATATTTGTCTTTTGGCTAATTAGCTGTAAAGTCGAGGTACTGGTAGCTTTGACTTTTGTTCATCACCACTCACCTCCACACAAGCCAAGAAAAATACAAATGGGATAGGAGCTGGGAGGGGCTGCTGCCTGCCTGTCTGTCTGTGTGTCTAATGTACCGATGTGTGCTGCACTGCTGTGCGGAGATGCGGAGGGAGAGAGAGAGAGAGAGGGAGAGAGAGAGAGAAAGAGGGTGAGGATGAGGGAGAGGGAGAGAGAGAGGGAGAGAGAGAGAGAGAGAGAGAGAGAGAGGGAGGGATGGTGGGCATTGGAACTGACAAAGTCTCATCTACCGATATTTCGATTTTTTATTCAATAAATAGATTTGTATGACAGGGAAACTGTGCACAAACAGGAATATATATATATATATATATATATATATATATATACACACACAGTATCTCACAAAAGTAAGTACACCCCTCACATTTTGTAAATATTTGATTATATCTTTTCATGTGACAACCCTGAAGAAATGACACTTTGCTACAATGTAAAGTAGTACAGCTTGTATAAGTGTATATTTGCTGTCCCCTCAAAATAGCTCTGATGAGACCAATAGAGACTTCTCTCACTTGTGTTCTTCATTGTATTTTCTCACTTTATTGCCATTGAAACGCAATAGGTAACACAGAGGTTGTGCTACAAATATATGAGGGACTGATTTGTGCAATTTTCATCATGGCCTATTTCATCCGTCATATTATTTTAAATGCCCCTGATATGTAGTAAATTTGATTTTGTCTCTATATAGTCAACATTTTGAGTTATAAATGACTTTGCATAGGAAGCATGAGTCTGATAAATCATGTTTCCTGTTTAATAATTTGCAGAGTATGGAACGTACTTATTAAAATGTACGTTGTTATTTCTGGATGAAAGCGGAAGGACACATATACAGCACTCACATGGGCGAGAGAGTTAAAAAAGTACTTTAATTATTCTGTCTGAGAGCAGCAGCACACACTCATTCAAAGTAAGGACATATACGCATGAAAATTGATGCGCAGTATCAAGTACACAGAACGTATGATAGTAATAAATGTACAGAGCACATCAATATGAAGACAAAGCCAAATCCCGGACATTTAGAGGCAATTTTGAAATCCCACCAGAACACCGGAAAAGAGGACGTATGGTCACCCTATGTTACATTATTTGTTTGTTTGTTTTTCATTGCATCCCAAATACCAAGGACTCGGACGGACTCAGAAAAAAATCACAAGTCCGAAAGGCTCGAATCCCTGTCAAGTCCGAGTAAAAATGCATCCGAGTCCGTGACAAGTCCAAGTCCATTCAAATTGGACTTGTGACTCAAACTCGAGTCGAACTCGAGTACTGACCTCTAGAATATAGTCATACAGTTTAAGAATAAAGTCTTAACATTACGAGATTCAAGTAGTAATATTTCAAGGGTACGTCCACATTAATCTGGATACATTTTGAAAAGGGCGTTTTCGTTTTAAAACACTTTCTATCCACACTTTCGTTTTCAAACGCTCCCCTTACTGCACATGTGAAAAATCGCCATTGCATGAACAGTCTGAAACACAATTACGCTGGTATTCTGCAACCGGACAGCAATTACGAGTAAACTTCCCGTGGCCTTTCAAGGAACGCAATGTAAATGTTTGTACAAAGTAACATTTATCTTTAATAATGCTCTCAAAGTAAATAGCAGACAAAACAACACCACTAAAATTTCACTCGCCATCATAATTGTTTTGGATTGGATGTGAATACATGACTGTGTCACATGACAACAAATAAATCAGTTTTCCCTGTCCACTCTTCAACACGAAGACAGCGTTTTCAAATGTATCCACTTGAGAGAGCGTTTTCGAAAACATCAAATTACGCTGTCAAAAGGGTCTCAGTGAGGACGGAAGGCCAGAAGATGCATTTTCAAATGAAAACTTATTATGTGGATGAAGCCTAAGAATAAAATCAAAATTACCAAAATAAAATCATCTTTTGAGAATAATCACTTTGTAGTCCTTTTAAGAGAATAAAGTATTAACGTCACAGGATTAAAGAAGTAATATTTTGAAAATAAAGTCGTAGCATTTTGAAATTGAAGTTTTAGCATTACGAGATTAAAGTTGTAAGAAAAACATCAGTGCTTTATACATTGTGATTCCTGTACAATTGGGATTTCTTCTCTAAATAGTTTTTTATTTATTCACGCAATATTACGACTTTGTTATCTCCTTTTGAAAATATACATTTTCAAATTCGTAAAAACATTTTCTAAAGTGGCACTATAATGCCATTACGCTATAATGCCACACAAAACAAATTATATAATCCACATAACAATCTGAGTAAAAAGAATTTAAAAATGTATATTAATTTCTGAATTTTGTAGTATTAGATATCCTATGGACCCCCTCAAGTTTGTGCAAATCCTGATGATCCATGTTATCTATGATTTGAGAATGTTTTATTGAGTGCTTTAATGGAAGCAATGAAACCTGACCTACATTACTTAAAGGTCAAAGTCAAAATTCTTTATTATTATTATAATTTTTTGCAAAATACTAAAACTTTGTTTATTCCCGGGTTTGAATGAAAAATAAAAATTCCATAATTTCAAAGTGATCTCAGACTTTTGGCTTCCACTGTATATTAAGCCATTCTGGTGCCAGTTTACATACTGCACGAGTCAAAACGGTTCAGTTCACAAGCCGATCAGAAAAACACTGACTTCCAGTAAGGCGCCAAACATTGGCGGTCTTTGTGCCCACCGGTATCCAGAACGAGGCCTCCCCAGAGAGCAAGACAGAGCAGAGGGACCCCCTTCTGAGGGAACACCCTGCAAAGACAAGCACCTGGCTTTTTGTATGTGTGTATCTGTGCCTGTGTGGGTGTGTGCATTTGCACGTGTGCATGTGTGTGTTACAGGATGCAGAGCCCCCCAACTGGCCCCCAGAGGCCTGCAGGGGCGTGTTTGTTATTGTGAGGTGGTGTGAAAAATAACACTCCTCCTGTCCCCTCCCGATATCTCTCACTCTCCTCCCATGTTATTCCACATCGGTCATTATGAGAGTGATTCTTTATTCTAAAGATAAAGTGTATTGCTGTAAAAAATTATGGATTCAGTGTTTAGGATTTTTACAGCCAATACAATCTATCTATCTATCTATCTATCTATCTATCTATCTATCTATCTATCTATAAACTAATGACTATTGAAGTCAGAAGTTTACAAACACTTAGGTTGCAGTCATTAAAACATTTTTTTTTTTACCTTTACAAAGATTTCATATAAGCAAACTGTAGTTTTGGCAAGTTGTTTAGGACATCTGCTTTGTGCATGACACAAGTTATTTGTCCAACAATTGTTTACATACAGATTGTTTCACTTTTAAAGAACTATATCACAATTCCAGTGGGTCAGAAGTTTACACACACTAAGTTAACTGTGCTTTTAAGCAGCTTGGAAAATTCCAGAAAATTATGTCAATCATTTAGACAATTAACTTCTGATAGGAGGTGTACCGAAGTGCCTCTTTTCTTGACATCATGGGAAAATCTCAGAAAAGACCTCCACAAATCTGGTTCATCCTTGGGAGCAATTTCCAAACAATTGGAATGTTCATCTGTACAAAAAATAGTATGCAAGTATATACACCATGGGACCATGCAGCCATCATACCGCTCAGGAAGGATATGCATTCTGTCTCCTAGAGATGAACGTAGTTTGGTGCGAAAAGTGCAAATCAATCCCAAAACAACAGCAAAGGACCTTGTGAAGATGCTGTAGGAAACTGGTAGACAAGTATCTATATCCACAGTAAAACGAGTCCTATATCAACACAACATGAAAGGCTGTTCAGCAAGGAAGAAGCCTCTGCTATCCACCATAAAAAAAGCCATACTACAGTTTGCAATGCACGAGGGAAAAAAAATTCTTACTTTTTGGAGAAATGTCCTCTGCTCTGATGATACAAAAATGTATCTTTTTGGCCATAATGACCATCGTTATGTTTGTCGCAAATGGGTCTTCCACATGGACAATGACCCCAAGCACACATGGTTTGTTGTGGCAAAACGTCAACAAAGTCAAGATATTGGAGAGGCCATCACAAAGCTTTGACCTCAATCTGATAGAAAATTTGCAGGCAGAACTGAAAAGGTATGTGCAAGCAAGGAGGCCTGAAAATCTTACCAGTTCTGTCTGGAGGAATGGGCCAAAATTCGAGCAAATTATTGTGAGAAGCTTGTGGAAGACTATGCAAATCATTTGACCCAAGTTAAATAATTTAAAGGCAATGCTACCAAATACTAACCAATTGTATGTACATTTCTGACCCACTGGGAATGTGATGAAAGAAATAAAAGCTGAAATAAATAATTCTCTCTACTATTCTGACAAGTTTTCTATGATTAAATGTCAGGAATTGTGAATTTAAACGGAATTTAAATGTATTTGGCTAAGGTGTGTGTAAACTTCTGACTTCAACTCTCTCTCTCTCTCTCTCTCTCTCTCTCTCTCTCTCTCTCTCTCTCTCTCATAACCGATAACGTATATAAGCTCTCTTCTCTTTGTCACCAGTTAACTGAATGTATGTAACACTGTATGTTTCGCATTGTATATTTAAAAAAAAAAAAGGCTCATAACAGTCTTTCTTTTGGGAATCAGACTACACCGGTTGCTTTGCATGTTTCACACTGCTGATTTAGTAGTATCAATGAACGGTAGTGCTGGAAATCACAGTGTTTTAGCATGGTGTTGTGTCCATAACAGTGAAAGAATGCATGTTCGAGAACCATTAACGGAACCGCAAGTCATGAAAATAATATGGGTTTGGTATTTTTTTTACAATGCTATCAGTTCTGAATCAGAAAAATTTCTTAGTTCCCAACACTACCCAACATCCAGGATCTAATAAAATCTTCATGGATAAAATCAAGCCCTTCCCAATAACATTATTTCTATCTGAATATTGTTTTTCTACTGAATAAAATCCACACAAAATTCTTCCATAGAAATAGTACACATCACTCACAAAAGTGACATTAGTTTTGTTGTTGACGTCAACAACAAAAGAGACAGGACGTTTTCTCTCCACCCTTTTAAAAATTGAAGAGCACATTTACTTATATGAGCCCATTATTATCTCGTTTGTTTCTAATTTCAAACATAATTCAAACAGAACTTACATATTACACTGGAGGAAAGGCTCCTCATTACCATGGTTAGGTCAGTGTAGCTGGACTTAAATAATAGTAATAATGAAAACAAATTATAGTATTTATTAAAATCGATTCATGACTCCCCATGAAGCAACACCCACACACACACATATATGAAACGGGAATGCACAGCAAGTTGCTCTTGTCGATGTAAATGTAAACCAAAAATGCAAACATGAAAATGAAGCAGGTCAAGCCAACGTCACCATAATGTCCCTCTACAGGCCACTGGCTTCTGATGGACCGCAGAGGAAATGCTTTAAGGAACATGCTCAGCTGGAAATGAGCGCAGTGCTCAGGAATGGAGGATGTTTGACGTTTTTCCCTAGTAACCCCTTTTCCCTTCCATTCCTCCTGCCCCTTTCTCCTCTCCCTCTCTCCATAATGTTGGAGGAGTTATTGTGAACTCTTGTGATTATGCAGTAAGCCCTGAATATTTCACTGGAGTACAGTGGAGCCTAAAAAATACCCCCCTGCTGCCCTTTAGTGACCCCTGTGATCCCAGATGCCTCTGAACTCTACAGGATTCAGTGTGAGGAATCCCATGACAGAATTTTTAGACATACATGGGAAGACAGAGAATATATAGGCTCTGGAGGGTGTAGACTGGCTTTTCACCGATAACAATGCAGACCTCCCGTCATGGTACCTCTGCTTCCATAGAAGTGGCGTCAACAAAGTGCATTCTATATGACGGATGGGAGTTGACAAAGAGATGAGGTGGCCTACCACCGTCTGCACGTCTCTGGCCCCTTTGAAGGTGCACACTTGTTACATACATTAGCTGTCCCAAACTACTTAAACTTGGTGCACTCTATTAATCTTTGCACCTTGCTGCGTTTTATACATTTGTTTGTAAAGGCCTATTCAAAATAAATAGCCTGTTCTAGCCTAAAAAAAATGATAGATTATCTGTGACTTTCTTGCTCTTTCTTTCTTTTCAGAAAAATAATGTATCGATTTATGGTGACCTCCTTTTTCCACCAAAAATATACTTCTTACTGTATTTTATGGCTTTGAAATATCTGTGTATTTTGCCTTAACGCTTTGCTTTACAGGGGCCGAACAAGGCACCAGGCACCTGCTAATGATTCTCTCTGCCAGAATCTACCACTGAGAGCAACAAACAGACCACAGAATATCATCCATTGTGCTGCGATTCCATTATATTGGAAGTGTGCAACACTTTGTTTGACCCATAGTACAACTTCATAGAGGTCTTCACAATTGTTCTTCACCCAGCAAAGTTTTAGCACTTGAAAACGGTTAGTGTTTTTTTTTTTTTTTTTTTTTTTTGCTCTGGTGTGCTTAGGGGCTGCTGTGCCTTGTAAAAAGTATGTTTACTGTTACTATACTGTATACTATTTAGTAACACTACTGTTTATTTTAACTATACTGAAACAAATTATGTCTATGATAAATCACTAAAATACAGTCTACTGCAACAAATGTACTTAGAGACGAAATTCTAAAGAAAGTGAGTGATATGAGGATTGGGCTTAAAATTTGATGGTACCAGTTGGGTTGTGTTAGGTCACACAGTCTCGGGTATGGGCTGGATTCAGGCTTCAACTTAATGCCCGTGAAGACCTCCTACAGGGCAAAAATGACATTGAGAGATGTGTTCTGTCTTTTTGTGGCAAGTAAAGGCAAAGTGAGAGGTCTTGGGTATAACTTCTTGTGGTGTGTTTGATGGAAATAACACAAATGCCTTATTGTCTAGTTTTCTGAAATAATTAGCTAAGGTTGGCTTGACTCGAGTCCCGGAACTCCTTGCAGCTAAAATCCAAACATCTTTTCGCAACAAGCGCATACAAGTTGTCTTAGGAATGTTTCTGGCAAGCTAAAGGGTAAATTCCTTTCAATCATATACCTATTTCATTCTCTTCATCACAAAGAACACTCTAGGCTTTAATTGTTCATTCTTACTTACAATGCGATACCACAGTGCAATTCTATGACAAAAATATCCATTCCAATTAATTCAGTGCACAGCAGTGTACAACGACAGGTTTGATCTATTTCCAAATCTAATAATACAGCTCCCTTAATCCAACTAAATTCAATCTAGGTAAACACCACCCCGTACCCAATTCAAACTATAAGTAAGTTGACTTGTGTTAACAATGTGGCTCTGTGGCATTTTCAAACATTGATCGGTTTGTTTGATCGGTCCATATAGCTGGAAGCAATTACATTGGTGCAATTAATGACATGAGTTTGTGGTGTTTGTTCCACCAATGGCAGGTGGAAAACTAGGACAAATTAGGAAATCTGTTTAAATGTATTATTTAAATTGCATAAGTTTGGTTAAGCAAGTGTCACAGAAAGTACATTCAGCTTCTTTTAATGAAAAAACTAACAGCTAACTGACTGTTGTCACTATAGCATCTGATGCTGACATTTGAGTTTGGGGATTTTTTCTGATATCTGATTAAGTTTTTGTCACAATACTGTCCCAATGCATGCACACTGATGTAGCTATAGATTAAAAGCCACAGGTACCCACAGATCCAGAGTGCACACCAACCCTCAGAGCCTACAGTGACAAAGTCTTTAATGTGTTTGTGTTATGGTGGAGCAGCTCTGCAAAAGCTTTCATTTCATTTTCAACTCTTTCCTTTCTCTCATTCATTCTGAGTGTGTGAATGTGTGCGTAAGAAAGAGCAAAATGTCCCCTCAATTTTGCTGCACTTTGCACAATGCTAATTACACATTACCCGTGTTATGTGGAGCAGGTATCATCTACAAACCACAACCTCCACACATTTCACCTGCCTATGCTGACATTTATCCATCAGATAGATTCTAAGAATTTGTCCAGAACTAGATTAGCATGGAAGGATAACAGAATAAATAAACAGAATAAATAAATATGTTATTAACTAATTAAATACTGTACATCAGGAAATGTTGCAATCAATAAATATAAATACTGTGAAATATGGGCATAAATCAATAAATAAGGGATGACATATGCCTTGAAATAAAAGACATGTAATATGCCCTGAAATGAAATATAATAGCAACATTAAATAAAAAAATATGTCAAGAAATACTTAAATACATCCCTCGAATCTTTCCCACAGACTCTATTTTTCTATCTGCTATCCTAAGTAGCTGTCGATTATTCTCGACTAAAACTGCTGGAGGCAGGTCTTTGAGAACCATTCAGCCAATTATTTAAATAATAATGCAACTTTTATAGGTGAAAGTGATAGTTTACATTTCATGGCGTATTTCATGTCTTGTTTCATTTCAAGGTAGGGCTGTCACGATTATTACATTTGGCTGACGCAGTGGCGCAACTACCGGAAGTGCAGGGTGTGCAGCTGCACTGGGGCTCGAGGAGAGATGGTGGCACGAAAGAAGAGGCAGACGGCCATCGGGACAACCGGGAAAGCATAGCCAGCCGCGAATCGGTGCCACAGTATGCCAAAGTGGGCCGCGCTATGATGAAGGGGGCAGCGATATCAGAAGAGGACAGCGAAACATGCTCTTCTATGCTCTTTGATTAAACTCACAAGCCCTTATTTAACATGAAGCAAAACCTTTGAGATTTAGTTTCATAATTTTATCGCTCCACAGAAATAAACTAACTGTGCATCTTCTCTTCTGTGTCACTGCGTGACGTTAACATGTATGAACCCTCTATAAACAGGAATATTTCACAATACACGATGGTTAAAGTTAACCCGGAGCGCTTTGCATTCACAATCAAAGTTTATATTTGTTTATATATTCACAGGAGTTTAGCGCAAGCCTCTGCTGATGGCACGTGCATCTGAGCAATAGCGAAGTGGTTCACGCGTTCTTCCAGACAGGGGCTGCTTGATGTCTGCAAAGTGGCTCAGTGATGCTTGAAGTTCAACCGAATGGCATACAAATGTCCCTGTTCATAGCATTTATATATCCACTTACATATCCACAAATTCCCTTATTTGGAAATTTAAATATGTGTGACAAACCAAAACATGACACTTTGCAAATTTATCAAAAAGAAAAACAACTGAAATATCACACTGACATAAGTATTCAGACGTTTAACTCAGTACTTATTTGAAGCATCTCTGGCAGCGATTACAGCCTCAAGTCTTTTAGGTATGATGCGACAAGCTTTGCACACTTGGATTTGGGGATTTTCTGCCATTATTCTCTGCAGATCCTCTCAAGCTCTGTCAGATTGGATGGGGACCATCAGTGGACAGCCATTTTCAGGTCTCTCCAGAGATGTTTGATTGGGTTCTAGTCCGGGCTCTGGCTGGGCCACTCAAGGAAATTCACAGAGTAGTCCCTAAGCCACCCTTGCATTGTCTTGGTTGTGTGCTTAGGGTCATTGTCCTGTTGGAAGGTGAACCTTTGGCCCAGTCTGAGGTCCTGAGCACTCTGGATCAGGTTTTCATTAAGGATATCTCTGTATATTGCTGCATTCAGCTTTCCTTCAAACCTGAACAGTCCCCCAGTCCCTGCCACAGAAAAACACCCCCACAGCATGATGCTTCCACCACCTTGCTTCACCATTGGGATGGTTTTGCGCAGGTGATGAGGCCTAGTTTCCTCCAGATGCTGGGAATTGATGCCAAACAGATGCCAAAAAGTCTTTTTTCATCAGACCAGAGAATCTTGTTTCTCACAGTCTGAGAGTCCTTTAGGTGCTTTTTTGCAAATTCCAAGTGGGCTTTCATGTGTCTTGCACTGAGAAGAGGCTTCCATCTGGCCACTCTGCCATAAAGTCCAGATCTGTGTTGCAGTGATGGTTGTCATTCTGCAAGTTTCTCCCATCTCTACACATGATCTCTGGAGCTCAACAAGAGTGACCAATGGGTTCTTGGTCACATCTCTTACCAAGGACCTTCTCCCCTGATTGGTCAGTTTGGTCAGGCAGCCAGCTCTAGGAAGAGTCCTGTTTGTTACAAACTTCTTCCATTTAAGAATTACGGAGGCCACTATGCTCTTGGGAACCTTCAATGCAGAATTTTTTTTTGTAGCCTTTGCCAGATCTGTGCTTCGACATAATCTTGTCCCTGAGCTCTGCAGGCAGTTCTTTTGACCTCATGGCATGTTTTTTGCTCTGATATGCATTTTCAGCTGTGATAACTTATGTAGACAGGTGTGTGCCTTTCCAAATCATGTCCAATGAATTGAATTTGCCAATCAAAGTGTAGAAACATCTCAAAGATGATCCAGAGAAATGTGATACACCTAATAATGTGATGAGCTAAATTTCATGTGTCATAGCAAAGGGTCTGAATACTTATGTCAATGTGATATTTCAGTTATTTTTCTTTACAATAAATTTGCAAAGTTATCCAAAATAATTTTTTGCTTTGTCATTATGGGGTATGGAGTGTAGATTGATGTGAAAAAAAAATACATTATAATAATTTTAAAGCATTTTAGCATAAGGCTGCATTATAACAAAATGTGAAAAAGACAAGTGGTCTGAATACTTTATGAATGCACTGTATTTATTAATTAAATTTAGTCTGTTATATCCTTCAATATATTAGAGGTCACAAACACTAGAATTTAAACCTAAAATTCTAGATTTTCTAGAATTCGTAATGCGTACTCCACATCCACACTCTTTTAAGTAAAAAAATGCATTGATTTTGCTACATTTACACCTTCCTTCCTCACTGGAATGCCATTTTTCTCCACAAAAAACAGAGCATTTCAAAAACCTTCACCATTAGCATATAGTTTGGAAAATTATGACTTTAGGAAAGAGAAAAACAAGTTTTCAAACTAAAATGGATTAGTGTGAACCTGGCCTTTGGTTAAAAAAAATAAAATAAAAATAAATAAAACTTTTGCTACATTTATACCTTTCAACCACACTTGATCAGCACTTTGAAAACACTTTTCATTACAGCATACTTTGGATAATGATGATGTTAGAAACGTAATAGAAAAAAAACTTTGAAAGCTCTTTCTAGTACCATATACTAGAAAACTATGACGTTGGGTAATGGAAAACCATGTTTTCACCCAAAAATATATAAGTGTAGACATGGCCTTAGAATCTACAAACAGCAAAGGTCAACAGTGACTAGTTATTGGAGAATCAGTAGCCAGTTCACCTACAGCCGAAACTCTCAATGACCGACAAACTAGGAGACAATTTAGTATCTGCTGTAAGATAAGCTTGTACAAATATTGTGTGTGTGCCTTTGAAATGCTCTGAAAATTCTAGCGTACAAATGTATAGCTTGCATGTTTGTGTGTGTGTTACTGGGAGAGGTTAAACCTATGGTGAACTTCAAAGCACGCAGAGGTAAAAGGGTTCATCTGCTGTAAGTAGGGCTCAGTTAAGCATTTTTTAAAGAGAGAGAGAGAGAGAGAGAGAAAGCTTTTTTTTCTAAAGCAGCATTATGAAAACCATATGATTGCATTTATTATCTCAGGTGGCTAAACTTTAGAACTGTTAATGTCATCATGAATGGACATAGAATGGCAATACACAAACACTGATACTTTGTGTTAGCATTGCACCCAAGACACCATCACTATACCACATACACATATTTACAAAAACAGCTCTAGCTATGGGCCGAGACTGCCAGGGTTTAGAAACAGAAAGTAAATAATTTTTTCTTAAAGGAGGCACAGTGGTTATGAGGGCACTTGGCAGTGCTGAAGTACAACTAGAATTTTATCTTCACTGTATATGTGTTTGACTATTTATGGAACATCGATTAAAAAATGGACTGCCCATTTAAAAACAAAAGATAGTAATTTCACAACGCCCTGTTTTGGTGGAGGAAAACAGCATTTAAGTGTGGATGAGCTTTAGGTCATGTCCCTACTAATATGTTTATAGTTAAAAAATTATTTAAACTTTGCCCGTTATGTAAAGAAATAACCGTCCGATCATAAAATTTGAAAAAGAAGATACTTACACAAGCACGAGAACTTCACAGATCTTCTTCAGTGTATCTGATATACACATACAGGGACACAGATTAGAAGCAGATGCATCGGAAGCTGAACTAACACAGGTACTCAACTTAAACAATGGATCATTTTGCTCACAATTATGCATTTGTGGAGAAACAGTGTGCTGGGTTTTGTCCATACAGTACTTTGTCTTTTCTGACTTTTTCATGGTTTATCAACAGGGCTGTATCAAGGAATTCTGAGTCCAATGACTGTATACTGCTCTGGGCCCATTTCATATTTAAAACAGTTTAAAATCTATTGTGGGGCCCCCTAGACCAATGGACCATCTGAAATCGTGGCCCTGTTTATTATGGTGCAGTAACACAATGACATAATGATTGATATATATTGTCATGAAAAGAAGTGGTCAAAAGAAGACGTATTTAGCGACCAGGTGTAAACAGTGATGTGTCACGCCAGCGGCCTGACCACATGTGATCCGATCACCCGAGATGCATTTTAATACCAGGTGTCAATAAACATTTCAAATAACAATATACTACATTGATGTCACATAACCTCATGATGCACATGTTTAATATATCTCAGAAAGAAAAATTATGTTTTACTCTTGCATATCCAATAAAATAATTAAGACGAATGTTAAAAAATTTGTGGCACCAGCTCATGTATCACACTGGACATGTCAAATTTATCAAATACAAATTCTCAAATGCAAGCATAAAAAAAAAAAAAATGCATAATTTAATAATAATCATAAATTAAGCTGCAATAAAATAGGCAATGACTCAACAGCTCTATGGCAAACACCTTGTGATTTGTTGCTCAAGTTTCACCAGGTTAATGGGCAAAAACAGACTGGAATCTACAGGGACAGGAAGCAGAATACTGTTTCAGTCTCAGGTATGTAGACAGCATGATGATAAAGTACAGTCCTACCCCTACAACCCGACCTAAACATCCTACGAGTGATTGGAATGCTGACACTATGATGTCACAGATGTAAGAGACCAGACAATGTTTTGTCATTGTGTATAGAGTCAATGAAGTGAAGGAGGGCAGGGGGAGGACCACACCTTACAGGTATATATGTTTCCCTGTAATGACTTTGTAATAATCCTGCAGGTATTTTTAGCTCAGTGATGGGAGGAGACCCTGACATATGTGACGGTAAGGATTTGTATTTCCATTTACGCACCGAACATAGCAAAGAAACAAAAGTGGTTTGTATGGAGATGTGAAACAGAGTGGAATGCAAAAATGACAGATTAACAAAAACCCTTTCAACATTGAAACCTCTCTCTGTTTGCTTCACCTTACTCCTGAGAAATGAGGCCGACCCCTGGATTTGTGTGACAGATCATTTTAGTCATTAGGCCCCTCAAAGCACCACAGGGGCTTTAGAAATCTATAGTTAAATCATGAGACTTACTACATACCTTTGCATGTGTATTCAGAGTGCTAGTATAATGGGTCAGATGACTAAAACCAATGAACATGACCACAGTATATTCACATTCCTTTGTGGGCGTACAGTAGTTTGAGTGTTAACTACTAAAAAGCCAATCTACTTAGTCACAGACAAAGTACAATTGCATGCTCTCCTTCTAGCTTCTTTTGGGATGTAAAGTTCACACTAGGGGCTTAGTAACTACAAGTAACTAAGTCGGTGCTTAATTTGGTTGTACCACCTGTTCTTAAGGCAATGAAAATCTTCCCCTTTGTTCTATATCAAATCTCATTCACTTTTACGTACAGTGCATTCTATTAGGGCAAGCCAAGACACCTATTAATGCCTGGTTTTAATTCCAATTAGGGCAGGGAGTCAATTCCAAAAAGAATAAATTCTTTGATTCTGAGGTTTTGGGAAGTGAGAGTCGCCACCAAAGCATAGAGCATTACAACCCAATTTCATAAAAAGTGTAAAAATGCTTTATATTACGCTGTTTATTATGAGATTTCACCCTGCCTCTCGTTTTTGCTTAAGAATCCAGAAAATTAGTCTGGAATCCTCTCATGGAGTCAATTCCGATAGCAGGAATTGGAATCGATTCCAAAATGTCTGGAATTTAACAGCCTAAAGATCACTGAAATATAGAGCACAAGTCATATATACCACTTTTATTAAACTTTTATGGTGCGAATCCATAATTTTTTTTTGTTTGACAGCCCCAGTCCCATTTAGTTTCACTGTATGGAAAACAGCAGCCTGGACATTTTGCAAAACAGGTCCTTTTGTGTTCCATGAAAAAAAGACAATCATATTGGGTTGAAACAACATAAGGATGAGTAAATAATATTAGATTTCACCTTTCCTCTAATTTTTGCTCAAGAATCAACAAAATGAGTCTCAAATCCTCTCATGGAGTCAATTCCGATAGCAGGAATTGGAACCTATTAAAAAATATCTGAAACTGATCAGCCCTAACATCAGTGAAATATAGAACTAAAGTCATATAGACCACTTTTATTAAACTTTTATGGTGCAATTCCATAATTTTTGGAGCGTGACAGCCCCAGTCCTATTTACTTTCACTGTATGGAAAACAGCAACCTGGACATTTTGCAAAATAGGTCCTTTTGTGTTCCATGGAAGAAAGACAATCATATTGGGTTGAAACAACTTAAGGATGAGTAAATATTATAAGACTTCGCCCTGCCTCTCATTTTTGCTCAAGAATCAAGAAAATGAGTCTCAAATCCTCTCATGGAGTCAAATCCGATAGCAGGAATTGGAATCGATTCCAAAATTTCTGGAATCGAACAGCCCTAACATCAGTGAAATATAGAGCTTAAGTCATATAGACCACTTTTATTAAACTTTTATGGTGCAATTCCATAATTTTTTTTTAGCTTGACAGCCCCAATCCCATTTAGTTTCACTGTATGGAAAACAGCAGCCTGGACATTTTGTAAAATAGGTCCTTTTGTGTTCCATGGAAGAAAGACAATCATATTGGGTTGAAACAACTTAAGGATGAGTAAATATTATAAGACTTCGCCCTGCCTCTCATTTTTGCTCAAGAATCAAGAAAATGAGTCTCAAATCCTCTCATGGAGTCAAATCCGATAGCAGGAATTGGAATCGATTCCAAAATTTCTGGAATCGAACAGCCCTAACATCAGTGAAATATAGAGCTTAAGTCATATAGACCACTTTTATTAAACTTTTATGGTGCAATTCCATAATTTTTTTTTAGCTTGACAGCCCCAATCCCATTTAGTTTCACTGTATGGAAAACAGCAGCCTGGACATTTTGTAAAATAGGTCCTTTTGTGTTCCATGAAAGAAAGACAATCATATTGGGTTGAAACAACATAAGGATGAGTAAATAATATTAGATTTCGCCTTTCCTCTAATTTTTGCTCAAGAATCAACAAAATGAGTCTCAATTCCACTCATGGAGTCAATTCCGATAGCAGGAATTGGAACCGATTAAAAAATATCTGAAATTGAACAGCCCTAACATCAGTGAAATATAGCGCAAAAGTCATATAGACCACTTTTATTAAACTTTTATGGTGGGATTCCATCATTTCTTTTAGCTTGACAGACCCAGTCCCATTTAGTTTCACTGTACGGAAAACAGCAGCCTGGACATTTTGTAAAATAGGTCCTTTTGTGTTCCATGGAAGAAAGACAATCATATCGGGTTGAAAAAACATGAGGGTGAGTAAATAATGACAATTTTGAGGGGAACTATTCCTTTAATGATAATGTTCCATTTTTTATAAAAATGAGAAGATGCCAGATTTTTTAATGACCTCTTTTAACCCCCCTTTACTTTCAGTTTGGTTCCTGATGGTAGAAAGGCAAACTACAAAACAAGTTTTTCAGTCAAGGATATTAAACAATGACTTAATGAACTGCCATCACCAACTGAGCAGATGATGCTGGGTCGACATTCTTTTGAATATGAACAATTACTCAAGTCCCTCCTCTTTCGCGGCTTAAATTCCATAACAAACTGCGCGTCATCAGTGAGGAAATCTATTATTGTTTAATTTATATATTTATTTTACTGTTACTATTGAAGGTCAGTTGTCAAGCCTTGTCGAGCCAAGTTAAAATCAATGTATTTCTAACTATATATATATATATATATATATATATATATATATATATATATATATATATATATATATATATATATATATCTCCGTCCCTCAAATGTTCAGGAGACAATCGTTACTTTTCAAAAACTTAAGCCTCAGGGGCCGTTCACGCCAATCGCTTTCATTTGTAAACATGCGCTTGAACGTACGTCTTTGGCACGTGTTTTTAGAAGCGTGTCAAGTAAAAAGGAACTTCAACTGTTAAAAACAAGTCTCGAGACACCTGCGTTCTTTCTTTTTATTTTTTAGCGCAAGGGCATGCTCGGTGTGATCCACCCTTTAATGTGTTCCCCACTTTTCATCTGTTTACGATGAGAATTATTCATGTTTTTTTTAATCTTGTGTTAAGGTGCATTCATGAACACTAACATCACAAGGATCATTTAAATGTGCGTCTACACATTTCCCACAATTGTGTGTGGGGGGTTTAAACCTATAAAGCATTATTAACTTATGCACATACGGTACTGTGGGACTTCAAATGGTACTTTACGTCTGCCTAAGTGACACTTGTAATTAGCCTTGGAGAGCAATTACCTTCCAGCCGGCTGAGCTGTTGCTGTCGCCCTTATCTTTGAAGTAAGGCACGCTCTTCACCATCCACTCGTAGATCTGAGACAGGGTGAGCCGGTTCTCAGGGGAGCTTTCGATCGCCTTGGTAATGAGGTCAGCGTATGACATATTCCCCCATGCGTTCCTGCGAGACGAGCTGCTCTTCCTCTGGGCCGCTGCAGGACTGGAGCTGCAAGCAGGGGCGGGTAGCGGCGGCACCTGTTGCGGGTGCGTCAGCTGGGGATTCGGCTGCTGTGGATGCAACGGCTGGGGATGAACGCAGTTGTCCTGGCAGTGGAAGTCATTGCACAGAAGGACGGGTTTCTCCTCCGGGTAGTCCTCGGTCTCCTCGAGTAAATTTAAACTGCTGATAAAGTCTACGATGCCTTGCTCCGGCTTGACGGACGGTGCCGGGGAGGATGTGTTTGAGCTCCCCGGCTCGGTGATTTCAGGTCGGTGCAGCGGCCAGGTGCATGAGCGCGGCCGAGAGAGCGGTTCAAAATCCGGGTCGATGTCTACCAACTGTTGCTGCGGCTCTGCCATCCCAAAATCACAGTTTTTGCGCTGACTTTTCCTAAAAAAAAAAAGATGATCTATGTTGTGAGGGTTTTGACATCCACTGGTAAAATCTCTTCACTAGATTGTCTTACAACATGATTAGATAACCTGGCAAACAATTAAGTCCTAGTCTTTTCTCAATCAAATGTTATGTCTGATTGATTTGTACTGCAAAACTCAACTTTGTCTGCGTTGTACCGCGGTTTTAAATCAAAAGCGGTTTATGGAGCGCTCTGTGTTGCAGCAGTGGAGTAGAGTGATCTTGCCACGCCCACCGCTGAAGTGACATCAAAGTCAGCCAATCACAAGAGCGCATTAAAAAGGTAAACAGAGAATGCGTTTGCATAATCCACGTTACTCGAGTTTATCCTTTCAGTTTAACAGGATTTAGAGAGGATTATGACTACCATGGAAGAATTTGACCACACATTTTGGCTTTCCATTCACCTTTTTAGCTGTCCAATATCAAATAATCAACATTTTAATATAGTATATTTTTGGTGAGAGGGTTTAAAAGTAGCTCTTTGATCAAGATTTAAGAGGCCAAAGGCACTGGGATTTAGAAACTATTTGGCACTTATCTGTCTGTCAAATAGTCTGTAAATACTTTTGGAATCACAAATGTGTCTCTAGATGCTTTAAGATTTCAATAAAGCAAATGTGTGGTAAACAAACGGTGCTCTGTCCATGTCAATGTTTTGCTCACTAGAGGGAGGCATTAGCCACATAGTCATCATGACACTGACATTTTCAAATCCAAGAGCTAACTGTAGAAAATGTTTGCACTTTTTAGAGTATGTATGGGTGTAATATAAGTCATTTGAGTTAACATAAATACTCATGTTAAATGTGAGATTATCTACTGATTACTGACCACTTTTCATGAGATTAAGGTTTCTTATTCATAAAATTACAATTTTATAAAAATAATAGAAAGGGCTGAGTAGCTATGTGTAATGGTAGCATTATAACTTCCATTATTCATTTAAATTATTATAAATTTACATTACATTGTCATTTAGCAGACAATTTGATCCAAACTGATTTACAAATGAGGAACATAGCAAGCAATTTGTCACAAAAAAGTGACCAATATCTAAATTCTCAAAGTGGATGGATTATTATTGTTGTTATATACAGTACTGTGCAAAACTTTTAGGCACTTATGATGTTTCACAAAAAAAATTGTCTTGAGATGTTTATTTACATCTTCAGCTTTAGTGTGTCAATAAGAAAAATACATTTTAGACTCCCAAACAATACTTTTGCAAATAGAAAATATTAGAATGGAAGAACAGGGCAACAGAGCCCCCCACTGAACATTGAGTCAGTCTGGGATTACATGAAGAGACAGAAGCAATTGAGACAGCCTAAATAGATCTCCAAGAAGCTTTGAACTTCCTATCTGTCAACAACCAAGACAATATGTGTCCAGGTATACCAAGGAGAATCAGGGCTGTTTTAAACGCAAAGGTGGCTACACCAAATATTGATTTAGCCTGTTTATGTTTACTGCACTTTGTATGATGTCAATTGATAAATTAAAGTTATTTATGGCATTATTTTTGAATAAAAACATCCTCACTATGCAAAATTTTTCACAAGCTCCTAAATCATTTGCTCAGTACTGTGTGATATACACTCACCTAAAGGATTATTAGGAACACCATACTAATACTGTGTTTGACCCCCTTTCGCCTTCAGAACTGCCTTAATTCTACGTGGCATTGATTCAACAAGGTGCTAAAAGCATTCTTTAGAAATGTTGGCCCATATTGATAGGATAGCATCTTGCAGTTGATGGAGATTTGTGGGATGCACATCCAGGGCACGAAGCTCCCGTTCCACCTCATCCCAAAGATGCTCTATTGGGTTGAGATCTGGTGACTGTGGGGGCCATTTAAGTACAGTGAACACATTGTCATGTTCAAGAAACCAATTTGAAATGATTTGAGCTTTGTGACATGGTGCATTATCCTGCTGGAAGTAGCATCAGAGGATGGGTACATGGTGGCCATAAAGGGATGGACATGATCAGAAACAATGCTCAGGTAGGCCGTGGCATTTAAATGATGCCCAATTGGCACTAAGGGGCCTAAAGTGTGCCAAGAAAACCTCCCCCACACCATTACACCACCACCACCAGCCTGCACAGTGGTAACAAGGCATGATGGATCCATGTTCTCATTCGGTTTACGCCAAATTCTGACTCTACCATCTGAATGTCTCAACAGAAATCCAGACTCATCAGACCAGGCAACATTTTTCCAGTCTTCAACTGTCCAATTTTGGTGAGCTCTTGCAAATTGTAGCCTCTTTTTCCTATTTGTAGTGGAGATGAGTGGTACCCGGTGGGGTCTTCTGCTGTTGTAGCCCATCCGTTGTGCGTGTTGTGGCTTCACAAATGCTTTGCTGCATACCTCGGTTGTAATGAGTGGTTATTTCAGTCAAAGTTGCTCTTCTATCAGCTTGAATCAGTCGGCTCATTCTCCTCTGACCTCTAGCATCAACAAGGCATTTTCGCCCACAGGACTGCCGCATACTGGATGTTTTTCCCTTTTCACACCATTCTTTGTAAACCCTAGAAATGGTTGTGCGTGAAAATCCCAGTAACTGAGCAGATTGTGAAATACTCAGACCGGCCCATCTGGCACCAACAACCATGCCACGCTCAAAATTGCTTAAATCACCTTTCTTTCCCATTCTGACATTCAGTTTGGAGTTCAGGAGATTGTCTTGACCAGGACCACACCCCTAAATGCATTGAAACAACTGCCATGTGATTGGTTGATTAGATAATTGCATTAATGAGAAATTGAACAGGTGTTCCTTATAATCCTTTAGGTGAGTGTATATGTGTGTGTGTGTGTGTGTGTGTGTGTGTGTGTGTGTGTGTGTGTGTGTGTGTGTGTGTGTGTGTGTGTGTGTGTGTGTAAATATATGTATATATAATTATTATATATAAATAATTGTAATTTTATAGAAAGAAAGAAAGAAAGAAAGAAAGATAAGCACAGTAGAGCTATATCAAATATGAAACGATCAGAATTCACCTACTGGTTCAATCACCAAAATAACATTGATAATGGTGACTAATAATACATATGCAATTTAATATTAAATTGTGTAATCCAGGTTATTAACATTTTATTTTATTTTTTTTCACCATTTACTCCTAAATGTAATTGCTATTACGTTCAATTATCTTTTTACAAATGAAATTCATTTTTCTTTTTTAATTGATTTCCATCGACGCGACAAGACTTTTATTTTGAAAATTGGACGTGGGCTATCGCGGTAGTTGAATCATTTCAGAAGCTGGTGCGCGTGTGTACATTGCTGGAAACCCCTCCGCAGTGCCCATACGACAAATTAGCAAACAAATGCACTTGAAATAGCCCACTATAAACCAGATGTATTTCAGAAGATAAAACAGCTAGCCTGAGACCAAGACGGAGTTGGATTGATGTGGAATTTGACCAGGTGTTAGAATACAAAATAATTCCACAGTCCAGCGCAAGGTGTCGGGATGAGCTTCTTCAGTTTCGGACAAAGTGCTGAAATTGACATAGTTCTAAATGATGGCGAGACGAGGAAAAAGGCCGAGCACAAAACTGAGGACGGAAAGAAGGACAAATATTTTCTGTTTTACGACGGCGAGACAGTGTCTGGCAAAGTCAACGTAACCCTGAAGAACCCAGGGAAAAGGCTCGAGCATCAAGGAATCAAAATAGAATTTATCGGGCAAATCGGTAATTAGAAAGTTGCTGTTACGGTGTTTTGTAACGTATGTGCTAGAATGTAACATTGTTTGTTTGGCGGTGTTACACACATAATTCGATCTTGTCACATTTGTAACGTACGTTACAGAATGCACACTGAAGAATTAAACACGTTCAAATCAAGTGTCAAATTTCAGTCACCCAGTCTCGTGACACATAACACATCCGCTGTAAAAGGGCGGTATTATAGACGAGCCCACAGCTCTGGCAGCTCGATATGCCTTTGAATCATGTTTTATAGTTATGATGATTTTCAAAACCACGCTTGATGTAGATCGGTTTGTTTAAATTGGGGCTTTATTCACTCGTGAATACCCCTAAAATATTCCTCCTAAGGAAATACACGTTTTATTTCTTATTGTTATGAACGTGAACCATTTTATATAAAACATTTCCTGAAGCGGGGTATATTCCTCAAGAATTCTGTATACCTCCCATTTGTTTATTGTGCATACACAAATTTGAACCCTTAAGACATTTGAAAGAACAATACAGATACACAACTAAAAGTCAAACAAAAAACATTCAAATGTGTAAAGACATCATGGCAATCCTTAATTGCATGCAGTAATATTTTTTCTATCTTGAATTGTATCCAGAACTGTACTATGACAGAGGAAACCACCATGAGTTTGTCTCTCTGGTAAAGGATTTAGCTCGGCCTGGAGAAATGGCCCAATCGCAGACCTTTGATTTCGAGTTCACACATGTGGAGAAACCATACGAGTCTTACACAGGCCAGAATGTAAAACTTCGGTATGTGAATGTGAGCTTCCCAAATATTTTGTATTTACTTAGTCGAATTGTTAAAGGGATAGTTCACCCCCCCCCCCCCCCCCCCTTTCTTTTACTTTTTCTTTTCCTGAACACAAACAAAGATTTTTAGAAGAATATCTCAGCTCTTTTGGTCCATTCAATGCAAGTTAATGGTGGCCAGAACTTTGAAGCTCCAAAAAAGACATAAATGCACCATAAAAGTAATCCATACGACTTAAGTGGTTTCTGAAGCGATATAATAGGTGTGGGTGAGAAACAGATCAATATTTAAGTCCTTTTTTTTTACTATAAATTCTCCTTCCTGCCCAGTGGGTGGTGACATGTGAAGAATGAAAATGGCCAAAAACAAAAGAAGAATTTGAAAGTGAAAGTAGAGATTTATAGTAAAAACAGGACTTTAATATTGATCAGTTTCTCACCCACACTTATCATTTACTGTTTCATTATTCTGTAGACTTGGATTTAACCAATTGAATGGACATACAGAGCGGAGTTATTCTTCTAAATATATCTGTTTGTATTCTTTAGAAGAAAGAAAGTCACATCTGGGATGGCATGAGGGTGAGTAAATGAGTTAATTTTTGGGTGAACTATCCTTTTAAATGTTTCTTTGTTTTTTTTTTTATTTAACTGTTTTATTGTATTTCGATACATAATATCAGGCAATCAACTGTTCACTCAAAAACTTTAACCACATTCTGTTTTTTTCCCCAGCTATTTTCTGCGGGCAACCATCAGCAGGAGGCTGAATGACATCTCCAAAGAGATGGACATCGTAGTACACACACTCAGCACGTATCCAGAACTTAACTCCTCTATAAAGATGGAGGTGGGAATTGAGGACTGTCTACACATTGAATTTGAGTACAACAAGTCAAAGTAAGTCTGGTTAATGGCTACTGGGTGTGCTCTGAATGAAATGCCTACAAACTGCGATTTATTGAATTTTCCCCGATTTGAAAGAAGTCAGTGTGATGCAGCTTATACAATTTAAAGCCTGGAGCTTACACTTTAGTTTTTAGGCGTAGAAAATATCAAAATGCTTATATAGTTTTATTAAATTGATTTAGCTTGATGATTACATTTTTCCTCTGTCAGTTTTTTCTTTCTCCCAAAACTCTTGAAAATGGCAGGTATCACTTGAAAGATGTGATTGTGGGGAAGATATATTTCTTGCTGGTGCGAATTAAGATCAAACACATGGAGATCGATATCATTAAACGAGAGACAACGGGGACCGGGCCAAATGTTTACCATGAAAACGACACCATTGCAAAATACGAGATCATGGATGGAGCACCTGTTCGAGGTACTTGATTGTTGTGCATTCCTAACTGTATCTTCAGAATGGCTTCTGTTTAGTCTCTATTTTATTCATATCAAATGACAGTTTAAGAATGACTCTTGTTTTCTATACGATGTATACTGAAAAATACAGGTCAAGTTCTTTTTAACTAATGCAAACTTCATCTTTACACAAACTAAAGCTGCACTACGGCACTTTATGCGCTCTAGCGACGTTTGTGTTTGAACTTAAAATTGCAAGAAATTTGCGGAAGAACACTTTACTTGAGGTTTGTTTCGGCACTGGTCTTCTGCATGAATGAATCTCATGATTTGAGGTTACCTGGATATCGCTTGTGTGTGTTCATGACCGGAAGATATTCAGAGCCTGAGACATAACGTGCTATTTTCATGTTGATATAATGTTATCCGGAAAAACATTTAAAACCGAATGATTACTTGCTTTGATGAAGATAAACAACACTAGTATTTACATATTTTGAATGAATCAATTATCATTAAACTTATAACGATTCTTTGACACTACACTCAAAGCAGAACAGGGAATCTCCTTAATCACCACCAAGTACCAGTATATTTTAATATGACTATTCAAGTGTTTTATCTACTATTAATGTTTGTATTGTATTACACTTATCAGTTTAAGAGGTGAATCTTCTGATATGGCTGAAACGAGTTCAATGGGAGACTTGATTATTTTATATGATATTGTACAGCCTCAGTCGTTAATGCAAGTGAACCGTAATACTACACCCAATCAAACTGTAAACATAAAACGAGGATTCAATAATGATGGGGATGAAATAAACATTATTAAACATGAAAGTAGTATGTAGAAATGTGCAATGGAACAATCACAGTAATACGTTTCCTTTAATCATTTCTTTAGCAGTAAAGTTATAATAGAGAGATGGTTACACACTAAACAAATTAATATGCACATAACTGTGCTATGACATCAGCTCATTATAAACAACTTGATGAACATACATTTCATGGTTAACTACCTTATAGTAACTTGCACATTGTGGTCTTTAAATAAACCGAAAATAGTAATTATTAGTAAGTAGACATATTAGTAAACATGTTACTGTAACATCACCTGACAATATAGATACATAGCGATTGGGTAACACACGGGTATTGTTTGAATTAAAAAAGCATGACAAGTGGGGCCTGGGTAGCTCAGCGAGTATTGACGCTGACTACCACCCCTGGAATTGCGAGTTTAAATCCAGGGTGTGATGAGTGACTCCAGTCATATCTCCTAAGCAACCAAATTGGCCCAGTTGCTAGGGAGGGTAGAGTCACATGGGGTAACCTCCTGGTGGTCGCGATTAGTGGTTCTTTCTCTCAATGGGGCGTGTGGTAAGTTGTGCGTGGATCGCAGAGAGTAGCATGAACCTCCACAGTGTCATGCACAACGAGCCATGTGATAAGATGCACAGATTGACTGTCTCAGAAGCGGAGGCAACTGAGACTTGTCCCTCGCCACCTGGATTAAGGTGAGTAACCGCTCTATCACGAGGATCTACTAAGTAGTGGGAATTGGACATTCCAAATTGGGAGAAAAGGGCATTAAAAAAATAAAATAAAAAGCATGACAAGCAATAAATGCTTCAATAACCCTCCGAGACAACGTATCCAAGCACTACAGCAAGTAAACAACTTTGCCAAAGAGTGAAAAGAGAAACATCCATCCAGACTGCAGCGATGCTGAACTGTGTGACCGTGACTGAACCAAACACCGTAGTTTCACCAGTTTCTGTGTTTACTGACATGATGTAATTACGGCATGATGTAAGGATGAACGGCATACACCTAGGTTTCTTGCCAAATCCGACCAGCTCAAAATAAAAACATTTTTAGGCTTACCGTAGTAAACCAGGGTAAGGTTAGGACAGTGTTTTAAAAACTGATTTGTTTTATGTACTCGATCAGTAATGGCATTTTGCTCATTTTTAACCCAAAAATCTCCCATTGTGCAGTTAGTGGATTACCAACAATTTTATTTACTTTTTATGTTTGTGCCTATAGGTGAATCCATCCCTATCCGTCTTTTCCTGGCTGGGTATGAGATGACGCCCACTATGAGGGACATTAATAAGAAATTCTCTGTTCGATATTATCTGAATCTCGTTCTCATTGATGAAGAAGAAAGACGTTACTTTAAACAGCAGGTGCACACACCCACACCACAATAGTATTAGATGAAGTAATGCAGCTTTTGTATAGAAATACAGATTTATGTGCTTATGTTCTATTTTTTTGTATTATAGGAGATCACACTATGGAGGAAGGGAGACATTGTCAGGAAGAGCATGTCCCATCAAGCTGCTATTGCCTCCCAACGCTTTGAGGGCTCAGCAACCGCAGAGAAAGCTCTCGCTCAAGCTAAAGAGGACAGCAACTAAACTTGACCATGGCATCTCATGTGTGTATGTGCATGTGTGTCGGAGAGTGTGTTTACGGACTGAAACCAGGACTGGATGGACAGCGTAAACATGATTATTCATGGCATTCCTAAACATTATAGTTTATGTTCAACAAGTTTTTAAGTAAGGGATGAATATGAAGATAAAACAATGATTCAGTTGGTATTTACAAATTCTATGTGGCAGTTTCTCTGATGGTTTCTTTTTTTTTAATGTAATTGAAATCCTCATTTGCTTTTAACACATCAGTCTCCGCAGTCCATTGAGAAACTACAAAACATTCCAGTTTCTTTATTCCATTTACAGTGAATTTTTAAGTTCTGTTTCTAATATTTTGCTATTGTTGTGTTTTCTTGCATAACATATACATTGCATACAGTGTTCAGTTTTAGTTTCTTAATGCAACAGTGTTTAATTCATATTTGTAGTTTTTTATATAGTTATTTTAAAATCTTTATCATATGTCATATATACTTCATGCACACCAATACAAGCCTTGTTGCTTTTTGTTGTCATTCCTGAAGACAAATTATGGGCACTTCAGGGTTGTAGCCAATGTGATTTCAGTGTCTCGGGGACACCTTATACTACATATCGGCCCAAATGTACTTAAAATTTCTATTTAGATTTTAAATTAACAAACTAAAATAATCTCTCTTTGTAGATGAACTCAAATGCACTTGTGTTTTCTTTAAACTGAGGCCGGTCACTTCATATTGATGATAATTGAATAGGTTGAAGAGTTCTTGCACTCTGCTCCCTGCTATGTTTTTAAGTGTGGAAAATGTTTCAAATGAAATTCAGTATTATTTCTGTATGACTTTTGATTATGGCGAAGCAGAAATGTTTGACAAAGTTGTTTGTTGTTGATTTAGTCTATTTTACTGTCAACCTTTTTTTTATATATAGAGTTTAGGAGGCATTAACATCTTTAAATGTCTTATATTTGCTCTTGTTTTGACCAACACTGGAAATCAGCTAGCCTCTTATTTCATGTCGTAGTTTTTCTATTCACTAACCAATATGGAATTTACAAAAAATCTCTAATTATAATATCGCAACTTTGCAAATTCTGATAGTGTGTGATCATGACTCTCTGAAAAGCTGACAGAAGTATAACCATACTTGGTGGATTATTGAGGATGTGTTTCCTGGTAGCGTTTCCCATTTTCAGACAGCCAGGCCATTACGGCTGCTTTTTAAAGAGCTGTTTTGTAAGCGACTGTCGGGATTATTGCTTCTTGCCATGTTTAGAAAGAAAGTGGGGGTGAGCTGCCTTCTGTGAGACTATAATTTCATGATATTGGTCTGTTCGAGTACTGTCTTTCACTTAAGTAAAAATGTCCATGTGCCAGGGACTGAACATTGGCTAAAGTAAATTACAGTAGGTTTGTAGCATACTGTCCAGACACGAGGGCCTGTGTACTGTTTCTTAAACATTATAAAATTTGCATAAGCGTCAATGTAGAAGACCGAAATTGTAACTGTAAAATGTATGAGGACAAGTGCAGCACCTGTCACAGAGGGCTCATGTTTAAAGACTTCCAAATATAACCAATATCTCCAAGGTCTGTTTCACTAAAGCATCTCTTTGCAGAATAGTCATGCCTTTTGCCCTTCATGGCTTTATGTGCCAGACTGTGTAAAAAAAAACAATTTCCTAACGTTCTTTACATTCATCAGTGTGCAAAAAAGTGCTGCTTTAAACAGCATTAAATAACCATATTTCTATATTAATATTATGTACAGTATAGATTTACAGAATTTTAAGTATATGATTTTGAAATTGCTGATTGACAGCTCTTAAGGTACTAGCAGAGTTTACAAAAAGGATTTACAAGATTCTAGAATTTAAACGTGCTAACTTGCATAGGAGTGCAGAAAACAAATGATCTAACTGCTCTTTCAGTACTTGTATCCTGTGCTCTGTATATGAAATTTGTTTTTTCTCAGATTAAAAGAATCCTGTATGATTTTCATCTTTTTCCTCATAAAAACTTCCACTGTCATGTGTCCTTATTTTACCTGCATTGGACATTTTTGCTTGATATTAAGTGGCTCCTCACATGCGTCAGATCTGAGGTGAAATGTCCAATGTGGTGCTAAAAGCAAGTTTTCTTGCAAACTATCGAGTTTAAAAGCAACAAATCTATCTCCCTACCTTAAACGTAGTCATAAAAAGCAAATGAACATTGAAAACGCAATTGCTGAAGCAACCGCATCCTGTTGTGGTGATCTGTTAGACTTTTAAGTCACATGTCCACTTGCGTGCTCTTCAGGACTCATACCCGAGTCCTTTGCATCATAAGTGCAATGCTCCATAAGTTGAGCTACTGCACAATTTGCTTGCATTTGAACAAGCTTATGAATATAGTTACTTATGCAATGCAAACAATAAAATGATAGGCCATGCACTTTAGTTAAACGTTTTGATGCAAGTATGAACTATTAATTTGCGCTTGTATTTGTGATTTGTCTAAAAGGAAATAAAAGTTGTTGTAGACATTAGGATTCATTTCACCAGGAAACTGTACGTACAATAAGCCACATACAAATATTATTTGCAAGAATATAGGTATAATCAAGGGCGTAGATTTGCAGTGTGAAGCGTTTACATAATTCCATTGATCATGGTATAAATAATGGGGTGTTGTTGTACTTGCTTATTTTGATTATTGGGGCGGTTACCTCCTTCCCATCCCCCATAGAATCTACTACTTTCGATGCAACCATGTACAAAATATTCACAACTTGTCTGAGTAAAAAGACAGGGAACATGCCAGGGATGCACTGTAGATGCCTTCAATGCATAAGTCATTACTCTGGAGTTTTCCTTTCTTTGTAAGATAAATGACCTGTTTTTCTCATTAGATAGCAAGCCCTCAAGGTCTTCCATTTTTATATAAATATCTGACAGAGGAGATAAAAAAGAGTTAGAAGCAGTGCTGAAATTGACAAATGAAGTTTGTAAGATAATATAATTCCCCTGAGACTTTTTGCAGTCAATTTGGTGATTTAATGCAGAAAAAGGCAGCTAGAGGATTACAAACTGGTATACACACCAGGACACTCATTATGCAGTGCTTCTTCATAAACACTAGAGGGCAGACAATTTTCCCAGTCAGCTACAAACAATATATTACAAAAGTAGTATGGAAAGTTATAAAATAGGAACAGTGTACATTTGTAAGTACTAACATATACTAATGAACGATATGTAGGATACTTAACATAATTAATTGATTAAGCAGCTTGTAAACACTTTGCTGTTGTTGTACGTTGCAATGAGATGTTTTTATTCAATCATAAGCTTTTTTCTAGAGTCTTCCAAGTGTAAACAGAGTTGGGAGGGTTACTTTTTAAATGTATTCCACGATAGATTACACAATATATGCTTTAAAATGTAATTTGTAATGTATTCTGTTAAATTACTCAAGGTCAGTTACATATTCTAAATACTTTGGATTACTTCTTCAGCACTGGTAGATTTTTTCACATGTTTTGACTATAAAAATTCTGCCAGTACATTAAGACAAAATACACATGTTAAAAATACATTCTCAGAAAAACCTAAATATCTTATGCAGTGTTGTTTCTAGAACAAGATCAATCAAATTTTTTAGATATTTTTTCAGGAAAACAGTATAAAAATTATAATCAAGTATATGATTTTTGCCCTAATATCAAAGGTCTTATTAGAAAAAATATATTATGATCCAACGTGAATTTTCTTGATAATATAATATGATCGTGCCTGGTAATATTTGCTAGTAAAATGGCAAGAAATAGCATTTTAGCTTAGCGTAAAGTGACAATTTATGCAAGGTTTATTTCTATTTCTTCTGCTCCAAACTTACTTCAAACTTACTTCTCTGTCTGCTCGTATGAATGTAACACATCATAAGAAAATATTTCACCGCTGTTCCAATGCACTTTGGATCTCACCATTTTTTTGTATAATGAAAATACTTTTTTGATGGAACTGTATTCTAATTACCAATTATTTAAATTGTAACTGTAGTGGAATACAGTTACTTAGTATTTTAAATACATAATCCAATTACATGTTTTCCGTTACTCCCCAACCCTGAGTATAAAGCTATATAATGCGTTCTATTTGTCTCTTATTGTTAGCCATTCAAGAAAGACAAGTATTAAGGCAGATACTCTAGCCAATGAGTTTTCAATACAGTGTGTCATTCATTGTCTGAGGATATTGTCTGTATTGATCATCTGGCCGAGGTGCTGACAGCTGTATTTTCCAAGTGAATTCTAAAGATCAGAAGAGAAACCTGGATGAGTATTGATCACAGCTCAAGTAAAGAGAACTCTTCCACTAGGCCTGCAAGGAGAAATAAGAAGCCTTTGTTTTCAAATCCTGAACTGAATCTGTCACACAATATGAAGAGTAGCCGCATACAGTAGACATACTGTAAATCCGAAGGGAGGCCATATTTTGTTCCTTGTTTTTGTCGAAATCTTGCAAAATTCCATCTGAGTTCTAGAACAATAAGCTACAAATTATGGTTGATTTTTTTCTATTATTATTATTATTAACTTTTCTTTATTTAACTTGCACTTCAATTACATTTTACTTTCATCATGAAAATAACATTGACAAGATAGGAGCATTCGCCTCAAGATTAGCAAACTTCACAAAAAATGCTATCTTTTAGAGTATATACACTGTAAAAAATGTCTGTAATTTCCCACAATTCCCTGCATGACCCATTGTATTTCATTATATTTTATAGGAATAGTTTTTTTCTTATTATTTTTAATATCAGTTACGTACATTGGGGTGTTCTGAGTTATATATGATGTAGTTTAGTTCATGTTTATTACATTATTTAAATTTCACATGTGTTACCCTGATGGTGTTTATTGTTTGTGTGAGTGACACTGAGCACTGTCTTTACATGTTTATTGGACATTGCTCCTAGAAGAGCCACTATTGGTGAACTTCATGTCATCATGTGCTCTTCTGTAAATTTTACAGAGATTAGCAATACCTTATAAAGTAAAAAGCAGATTTAACAGTCTCAGAAGGTTAATGTTATGTTTATAAAAAAAAAAAAGTTACAATAAAATTAACAGATTTGTTGTTTTTTTTTTTATTTATAGTGCCATCGTGGTCATGTAACTTACAACAATTTTAACTGTAAAATTAACAGGTTGTTCTGTAAAGTTGTTTACATTTTTACTGTATTCTTTACATAATTATTCTGGCAATCACAGCTGCCAGTTTTTATTATTTATTTTGTTAAAAAACAACAGGATTTGTTTTTTTTACAGTGGTCTCAGTATTTGCAGGAACCAATATACTTCACAAAAATTTGACAGAATCACTCATTGCTCCTCTTCCCAGCCAGTTAAATGTTTGTATCCCCCTGGATACAAAAACCTTTTTAGGGTTAACAATGGCAATTTTAGTTCTGTAAATTCAACCGCCCCATTATTCAAAGCTATTAGTGCAGAGGAGTGGAGCTAGTGGGCCAGTTCCAATCTTTCACCAATAACCACGGCAACCCCTCCAAGTGCAATGCTCAGCTGCGCAACCCCGTTACCATGGCAATTGGTCCTTCGTCATTCTGAGTCTTTTGACTGTATTGTGGAGGAGAGTTACGTCTGTAAGAGCAGAGCTGCACAAGGAGGGGGGAGTGTTGCACAGAAAGAAATCATGTCATTCTAGCGTTATTTATACATTATGATTATTTTCTTCATGTTTTACTGCAGTTAATTAAATAAAATGGGTAGTTAATCTGTAATATATACATTTTCAAATAAAATTAGATGGCAGCAGTCTTTATACAAGTTATTTTATTTAAACACCATCTCTATTTGTTTGGTTAGTGTAGAAGGGCTTTTGAAATACCCTTTTGAAAGGGCTCTTTTATTGAAAAAATGCAGCTAACTTTGATAATAAAAACATGTTGATTAATGATTTAACACTTTTTGTACATGTTGAATACATTAGTAGAAAGATTGACACCCCCATGGGAGATGATGTCATATTTGCCTTTGAGCTTTGCAGAATATTTCTCCCCAGAAAGACCCACTACTGTTACTTTGTACTGTCTCATCCGTCACATTAACCACTAATGGACTCACATCGTTTGAAGCCAATTAAACAGGACAGTCTCTTACATGCATACTGTATACAGTCAACAAAGATACCAAACTCTATAAAATATTACATATTATAGTAGAAAATAATACAGAATTATGATTGAAAGTGGTATTGTCTTTTAGTCCAATTTAAATGATATCCTCCTAGAGTGGCCATTATTGCAATAGTGCATTTAAGTAATCCTCAATAAACCTGTCAAAGTCATATTCTGATACCCCCAATTCTCATTTTACTTTTACTATTCCCATTGTTTTCAATGATGATTCTCACACTGTACCACAGTCATTTGTCATGCAGATCCTCTAACCATAACGCAGTGTTTTCTTTACTGTATTACAGTAAAAAAGATGCCATTGTACAACTATTTTTACAATTAAATTTAGCAAAGATTAGAATGCAGTACCAAGGGAGAGCTACAATCATGTATAAACACTTTACAATTTAAATAATTTTTTTTATTGATTTTTCTTTTTTCATATTGCATTAATGAGAATATAAAAATTACCATCTCTTTTTGCATCGTTGTAATGTGAAATGGGCAGTGAAATGTAAATAACTGCATTGAATATGAAAAATTAATGAATATATGAATATATAAATGTGAAAAAAATCTAAATGGCCCTAAACTAGGCTTCATTTTCTATATGCATTAAACAATTAGTTTTAATTTGAAGTAAAATGAAAACGGGGCATTTAGGCTTCTTGAAATTTACATTTGCATTTTATTTTGGTCACGCTGCATGCTGAATTTGCTTAAAAAAGCGCATTGCACCTCAAATTAAACACATTTCTGAGTAAAGCTGGCTGCTCAGAGAGGAAGCTTTGCTATATAAGGACTGAACATCCTGTGATGTTTAAGCACAATTAATGCAGCGTGTGCCACACTCCTATTTTTTCCCGCTGTTATCAGCTAAAAACTGAGAAAGCATTGTCTGTAATCCACAAAATCAGATGCTAGTCCTTGGAAAATGAGGAGCCAATTGTGATTAGCTTGCATGCATATGTATGACTGAGAATGGTGTCTATATCTGTACATGTGAATGTGAAGGGCTTTTTAAAGTCTGAGGGGCAGATTAAGACCCGTGAAGGATTAAGGCCAGTGGGGAGAGTGGTGTTACACCTGGAGGTGTGTGTATGTGACGTTGGCAATACTATGACCAAACTACACAGACAGTGCTCTTTATGCCTCATCAGTTCCTATAAGCCACGGTCTTTGTCACTGACTGCATTCTCCTCTGCCTTTCTGACTCACTAGATGGCTTAGTCTCAACCAGACAAAGCTTGCTGAAAGTGATAGATGATACTGGCACAGTGGGGTCCAAACATCTATGACCACATTGAAAATCTTGAATTCAAAATCAAATTTTAACATTGGAGTTTAAAACAAAGAAATGGGTCAAATTTGTAAGAAATACTTTTAATTCTGCACTATTCCAAACGCACTAATCATCAGTGTTGGGTAAAGTAAAAACAAATCACTAAAAATAGAAATTACTACACTTAATTTTAATCAGATTTCTGATTTCACTGATTACTTAACTGGAAAAGTAATCACAATGCTAATTATTTCTAATTATTTACTAATAAGTTACTTTATGTTCATTATTCTTTATATATAATGTTAATTATATATAAAGAATAATGAACATTATATATAAAGAATAATGTTAATTGACTACATAAATAATATTAGAAAAATGTGCAACATATGTAAAGCAACTTTATTTAAAATCAGTAACTGTAATGTGATTACACAAATTTGGAATGTAATCCAGTACACTACTTTTCTGTACTAAAAACAGTTAGATTACAGTAATTAATTACTTTGTAATTAGATTACTCCCAACACTGCTAATCAAATAAGCACATTTGTGACACTGACCATGTTAAATCCTTTGAATGTAAAGTCAGATTTGCTTGCTTCCATGTAAGCACTTGAGATGCTCTTTGGAAAATTCTCAAATCATGCTGGAATAACATGGACCATCAGGGCTTTGCGCAAACTTGTGGATTCCATGCCAGCTCAAGCTGCCATTAAAGCAAAAGGGAGACATGGCAAAATACAAAAAAAAAATAAACAAAATCTGAAATTCAGATTAATTATTCAATTTATCTTTTCACTCCGGCAATATCATTTTTATTGAAAAAACTAATGCAAAATAGAAGCCTCTTTGACATTGGACAATTTAGGAACTCACTTAATATGCTGCAGTGTTCTTTTCTAAATTAGCATCCATGCAGGTGCAGTGCTGAGCTGTTTGTGAAATTATTTGGTATATAAACTTGGCACATATGTAGTGCCAATTTTAATAGCAATGACTGATAGTAAGGAGCTGACGTACAAGCTGTAAGCACAGGCTTTCTCGTTGAAAATCCCTTGAGTGTGCATTTAGGGGTAACGAGAGGGGGGCACTGGCATCCTGCCATGAGACCCCTGATGTGGCCTATGACAAGAGAGTGCAAGGTGTGAATAAAGACCCACCGCAGCTTCTCTCCATTACCTCTCAGTGTTATTTGCCTTCATCATGAATATGTAGGGATTTGGCTTATGGAAGATGAAGAGAAAGGGAGAGGGGAGGGGTGGTGTGGGGGCGGAGACAAAGGGAGAGAGTGAGGTGCATGAGGAGAGAAGCAGAAGGGGGAGGGCCAGAGAGGAGGAGGATGATTCCGTCAGTTGCCGTAGCAATGCGCAGGCTCCGTGGACAAAGAGAGGACGGCTTGTGCTTAATGATCAGAAAACAACACTCACAGACTCTGCTGGCTTAGACAAGACACTGTGGACTGGATCAGGATACTGAGCGGCCATTAAAACTCAGAACCTGTGTGTGTGTTTATGAGGTTGTGATGGAAATAAATGTGTCTGCTGTCATTTTATCGTAATCAGGATTTGCTGATGGTGATTTTGCTCTGAGCAGCTTGGAATAGGAGGGGCTCTGTCTACCCAGGAGAGATTCTTCTGCAGGTAATTTGTTCCTCCCTCTCCTTCCTCCATCACTCTGTCTCCATCCCCCCATTGTTTTCCCTTTATTCCCATTGGGAAATGGAATAACCTTGATCTACATTCTCCATCAATCCCTTGTTTCTCCAACTCGTTTAGCCTGTCTTTCTTTCTCTGTAAATATTTGTGGAATAAGACATTATGGGATTTCTTGCCAATATGTAGTGTAAAATATTACACAATATACACATTGTTTTTTATTAAGGAAATCAATAAAATATTCTTGATGCATTGTTAATTACAATGTCCTGTGATGTGGCTTTAAGAAATGAAGCCGTTATCGAGGCAGTACTGATATATGATGCTATTTTATCAGCCATACTTTTTGAGATCCGCCATATTTCCTGCCCTCCTGTCTCGTTACATTCATAATGTGACATGGATGTATTCAAATTCATATTTCACAATTAGGGAAAATCCAGTGCAAGCACCAATAATGCATGCTCACAAATTCATTCTGGAGCATAAATTCACCTTCTGAGTAATGCATTTATGAATTAATTTAGCCAGTTATAAGAATGGTGATAAATAAAGATTGCAATGCACATTTGGATTACATCATCCTCACCAGATCAGTTGCTCAATAGCAAAAGTTTTTTGTTCCATTGCCACAGTTTGTGTTCTATTGATTGATTTGAGGTCAATACGCTATTTACACTCATACCCAATGCTTCTACCCCTCCCCAGGAAGTGTGAATAAGAAGAGCAGTTTATCACTCTAACATTAAATAACCTCTATGTTTTGATCATTGGTTTACTATGTTAAGGTTTTTTCAAGCTGAGTTTGGCCATACAGGCCCAGAATTACAGGGAAAGATAAATAGACGGGACAGAATAAGGTCATTAGACAGATAACAAACATCTACACACTAGGCTAAAGTAATGGGGTGTTGTAACATGTATGGCAGTTTGCTGAGTAATGTAATGTTGGGGTAAAAGCTTATGCAAGATAGTTTTAAATGGATTTTTATCCCACAGTCTTTAAGCTTTATGTTAAGCCTGATAAAGCCTTTGGAGCTCATTCATGGAAACTGTCAGATCACATGCAAAAAAAAATGCATGACTACAACTAATGGGTGGCTAGACGTTATTATTACACACAAACTGAACTTGATTCAGTTTTACTTAATAAAGGTTTAATCAACTTCAAGTAGATTTTAATACACTAAAAGTTGACTTGAATATTTTTTGAGTATGTTTTAGGGGTGAATCAGACTACAATAGATTGTTAGCCTTTTTGGTTTTCTTTGTATAGTATACTGTATATTATTTTATATTTTGCATATATGTAATGTATATTTCTGGAAAGAAAAAACATACTACAGAATGTACAGTACTTTAAACGACATGCTACTGTATGTACAATACTTTGTTTTCTACAAAGAAATGGAGAGTTACACTTTGAGGTTTTCATCTAGCAATAGCAGGAAAAATGCTAATGCACATGCTTACACATTTATTCATTGTTTAAGAGCACGCTTTGATTGAGCATCATTATGAGCCGCATAACTGCTGTTTGACTTTGGCTACCCTCCAGTCCCCGAGTTAACTGGGAAAAATCCCAGTGGTTTAGCTGAATCAACCCAATACAATGAAAGACAATTACTTTCACTCTGAACAAAATGCAGTGATTGGAGCAGTCATGTTCCATGCAAGTTTAGTGAAAGAGAAACGAATTACCTTAATGAGATGTCATGAGAATGCATTATTATTATTATTATTATTATTATTATTATTATTATTTCTTTGCTAATCTGTCCTCTGACTTGATCTTTTGGCATGCCTGTCATTACATTTTTGCATTAAACAAAGAAAATATTTTCCTATATTTTTTTCAGGGTCTAAAATAATTATAATAAAATGTTCTTGGTTCAATGGAATCCATTAGTATTACATAAAGTTACTTTTAAAATACAGTTCTATATTTTTAAAGGAATAGTTCACCCAAAAATATCAATTCTGTCATCATTTTACTCAACCTCATGTCATTCCAAACCCATGTGACTTTATTTTGATGACTGTTGCTGGACTTTTTTCCAATGTAATTACAATGAATGTAGGCATAACAGTTTAAGCTTCAAAAAAGGGTGAAAACCACAATAATTGTATAATAAAAGTGGTCCTTATGACTCACACACTATGTTCCTATGTTTTCTGAAGCCATATAGCTTTCTGTTAGGATCAGACCCACATTTATGCAAACGATGACAACATTTTCATTTTTGGGTTAACTACTGCAATAAGCGGATTAAAAATAATTCACAATGATCCAATATTTTTCTGTTTAATCAGGATTGTTGTTACACCGCTCCTCACGTGACAGCGTGATCGAGAGGCCATCAGAATGGAGGCCCCTCTGGTGTGCCTGGATGAGGAATTTGAGGATCTGCGGCCCTGCAAGATGGAGGAGTATGAATCAGAACCTCCCTGCCGACCTCACAAAATCATTCCTTTGGCCCCGCTGTGTCGGGAGGATTTCTCCGAACTGGAGAACTTCTCTGAGATGATGAGCTTCAAGTCAATGGAGGATCTCGTCAACGAGTTTGACGAGAAGCTGAACGTGTGCTTCCACAACTACAACACCAAGACAGAAGGTCTGGCACCTGTACGCAACCAATCACATGCCGAGGAAGATGAAGAGCAGCTTCAAGATGAAGAGTAAGCAAGATCTGTTTCTATTATACGTAAAGATTTACAATTAAGATGCCTTTAGTTGGACGTAATACAACTATAATAATAATAATTTGCTAATTATTTCACAGCCATCTTGTATGACCTCATATTAATTGAGCGACTACTTGGAATGTTAGTTTTTATTTTTTCTTTAAATACATTTTTCATCAATGCCAAGATTATAGGTAGATATTCCTAAAATAGTAGTTTTTGTACATCCCTCCCAACAGCACCAGAAATTACATTAATACTGTTGCTCTAATGATAAATTGGCCCATCCATTTTTTCCATCCAGTGGCTGTCTTTCGGCCAGTCAAAAGTGAGGACATGTCTGACATCCATGCCAACTGGACTGCCAATTAAATTACACAAAAACCGCCCTTTATCCATCACCAGTGTCTATCTGTGTGTGTCCAAACTGTGGCCTTGAATTATTCAGCAAAATCCTATACGCCTCAATGCTTTTGTTTGTCCTGACTTGTCTGTGCTGGCAGCCTGTCACCATCACTCCCTTTGCTGTCAAATCTGGCCTTTCAAAAAAATAAAACCATGGTCTAAATATAGAACACATTCTTGTTGATTTAAACTACATAATGTTGATTCAAGATCATATACAAAAAAAAATAATAAGAATGTTTATGAAATGACTAAAACTGGCCAAAAAAGATACGCAATATCAGTATTTGGAAATATTAAAAGAAAATCTAAAATCAAAGTTTTTCATGTCATTCCACCCCATTCCATCCAAGTTTTTAAAGCCTAAAAGGAAATCATGTAACCTATTTTATTTTTTATTACATGATTCCAATTTAAATATGAATAAATGACTTTTAAAAGTGCACGAGTATTTTGCACACTTTAAGATGTATGACGATTTGTATGACAATTAATCGTCATATTCGTATAAAGCCAAATTATTCATCACAATTGTTTGTTTGACAATTAATCGTCAGTCAAATTTCATAATCGTGACAGCCCTAATAAGTCAATAAACATTTTGTCCTAATTGTGAAGTCAAATGCTCAAACAAGATTTATAACTGTTCCCTCACAAAATATGATTCATTTACACAGTGATGCATTTGCTGAACATTTCAAATGATCTGATCCATATTTACAATTTACAGCCTTTTGAAAAATTAAAAACAGTGAATTCTAGCTCATGAGGATCTTGTCATTAAATACTTTGTTTCTGCAGTAAATAATAAGTCGTTGATTTATGATTTGTTAGCATGTTTCTGCGTCTCACGCAGTGATGTTTTCTCATTGCCTGCGGCTTATGTTCTTGGTGCAAAATCAGACAAAAATCTGTCCCTGCGTTAGAAATTTGCATCTGACAAATGATAGAATCGAGAGAATCAAACTGCAAATTCTCAGTTTTTCCCTGCAGTCTGCAGAAAATGACATATGGGTAGTAGACAATGGGTAGGTACCAGTTTGTTGTTGTTCTGCTGAAATGGAGGCGGCTAGGCTTGTGTCTGTGCTCTCGGAGATCAGGACACTTGTGAATGGGCACTTGTTCCCTGCATGGCGGGATAGAGGCACCGAGAAAGTGTGTAGAGAGTAATTTCAGTAGATGAATAGCTAGAAAAGAGAAAAGAAAGAAAAGAGAATGAAAGCTTTGCCACTGCCTCTGTAATTTAAACATATAAAGCAGCCACTAAAAGTGAGCATCTTTTAGACAATGCAGCATATTGGTTCATGTGCATTGGTAGACATTCATAAATTCACAGTGTGCCCACCTCTTCAGAAACTACTACACCACTGGTTAAAACATTGTTTACATAAATGTTCATGTATGTGTTTTGTAGCGTGTGGGATGCTCTGACTGACAGCTACATCCCCTCTTCTGCGTCCAGCTGGGATGACCCCACTTCAGAAACACTGAATGGCAATCTCTCAGATCAAGAGGTAAACAACCCTTTCACTGCTCTGCTTTGATGTCTTCTCTACAGACATGATGTAAACATGATTATTTGGTTTTTGTATTTCTTGCAGAGTACTGCGTTTATTACTGCCGGATGAGTAGTAGTAAAATAACAAGCGGATACTACAGATAGTAACAACTAAACAACAAATTCAAACACTACTTTTTGCTGTAGTACTCAGCTATTAGCTACAGTATTACACATAGCTGTTAATGAAGTTGAGAGTTATTAATTTGGTAATCAATAAGCAATCTTGAAGTAATTTCTCTCCCTCTAAAGGCTGAGATATACTTTGTACAAATACGCATATGCAAATGCGAGGGCTTGGCCAACACCAATGCACATCCTGTTGAACATGCTTAACGTGCATTCTTGATTTAACGTGGCGGCAACAAACATAAGAACTCAAGAGGGTGATCTAAGGGCTATCATAAAAAGTCTGTCCCATTAACCTGAATGTGTCATTACTCTGGCAAGTTGCTTTAAATTTATTGACTTTAAATGACTTGTTTAACTGTTTCTCTTTCATGATAGTTGATAACTTGAAAGAGAAATCTCACCGTAGTAGCAGACAGTTTACAATAATTTTGCTATAGTTTTTCTTTGTGGCAATGTTGAGAATGCAACGCCTACTTGCGTTATGTTATGAATTGTGGCGTTGCATGAAACGTTGCATTCATGTACTTGGGTAGAGTATGTTTAGACCTTATAGGTGTGGTATAGTATACTTTGAGCATGTAATGAGTATGACCAACAGGATATGCGGTCTTATTCAAGGGCCTCTGTTTTCATTACATAAGAAATTATTCATATATAATAATGTTAAAATATATTATGTCCTCCACTTTTCTAAACAATGCAAAAACTATTTCAAAAACTCAATTCTTTGTATTGAGTCAAAATGTTTGTTTTAGTTTAGATCCTTTGTTAATCAATGTACCCAGTGGAAGATGAAACTTTGTTTCTACTTAACCACATTTTAATGCGTATGAACGAAAGTGAACAGAGCGCAAAGTGTAATGAGAGTGCCTCTATTTCCTGGGAGCAAATGACTGCAGCATTATTGGAGTACAGCTTTACCCTCTTAGTTCAGGGTGTGGTGTGTATATTAATGCCAAATGGACTGCAAATGTCACATGCTGCCAAAAAACCAGACCGGATCTACTTTCTCTGGCATTCAGCCAGAACTACTATCACAAGCTATGCATAAAATACAGTTAGTTTAGACATAGCTGATACAATATAAAACTATTTTTTTTACTCAGAAGCTTTGAAAATGTCATCAGTTATCACACGACACACTAGCAGACAGAATTTCTGCATTTTTTGGCAGTGACTGGTCTATCAGTATTCCTTGCGTAGAACACAGAGCTGTTATTTTTTTAATTATGACATCATGGGAGACAGACAATAATTTACTATATAATACTAGTTTTAAATGTGCATTATAAAGTACAGTATTACTATATAATACTTTACCAACTAATTTAATTGATAGGTACATATTAGGTAAATAATCAACTTAATGATGTAAATGCTATCTTATTATAGCCCTTGACCAGTTTAGGCAATGAAGTTCAGTAAATGAGGTAGAAGATGCAATAGATTTAGCTGTACAACAATGCCACAAGCGCTGTCAACCATTCTATAAGCACAGTGGCATTGCTTATATTTGAAAACACTTTCCTCAGCACATTTTTAATACGTATAGACGTTGTGGAGCCATTACTCATAATGCATGTCATATTGATACTGCTGATGCTTGTAAACATGTTGCAAAGCTTTTCATTATCTTCCTTTTCTTTGCTTTTAAGATACATGAAAAAGAGGAGGAGGAAATGAATGAGAAAAATGAAAATGCCAATTGTCTGAGTGAAGAGCCCCTTATTACAGCTGATCAGGTGAGTCTTAACTTTCCCAGCATTTTTCAAATCGTTGTATTTTTAATGTTAGTATTAAGTTTTATGTTGCTTTATTTTGGTTACCTTGATTTTAAATGATAAAAATCAATTCAGATAAGGTTTCTGAGTCTTTTAAGCAGGTTCACAAATGAGCTTATCTAGCCTCAGGTCTTTGCTATATTTGAAATAAAATGGGCTATTTTGAGATTACTTTTTATTCATCGTTCTATATATTGCTCCCAAGGCTAAAATGCCTTGAATTTGAGATTCCATTTTTGTATACAAATTTTTGGAAAGGCCCTATCTGTTTTTCAATCCATCACTAGGTGATTGAAGAGATTGCTGAGATGATGGAAAACTCGCCAGATCCTGGAGAGACAGAGGAAGAGGAGGAGGATGATATTGGGGTTTCCTCCTCTGCAAGTAGCCCTTCCCTATTGGAGGAGATCCGCATGCTGTCTCAGGCCTCCAACAACAACTGCTCTTATGAAGGTACTCCTTGCATCTAATAGAAATCCATGCCAACCACAGTGTGAATTATAGAACTTTGCACACTTCACAAATTTGGAAAATATAATATAATGGGAAAAATCAAAGGAACACTGCTTTAACTGTAGTTGAATTATTGGGCAGTTATTATTATTACTACAGTATCAGTGGTAAGCATCTCTCAATTCATATTAACAGATCAAGGTCATACAGACCTTGTCAGGGCATGCTCTGTCTCCCCAAGAATAGAGAAGTATAATCTAATTGGGCATAAAGAGGTTTCTGTATCCAAATGTGTTGTTTTAGCATTTCTTCATCTCAGGGATTGAAGAAACAAATCATGTTTTGAAAAGATGTTATCCTCTATAAGGCAGCATAGGCAAATTAAAATACCTGAGAGCCCATGGAAATCAGGGAATCAATTGAGGGACTCTAAAGTGGAAAGTCAAATTGTTTTCTTGTACTTACTTAACACCAGGGATTTTCATTCATTAAGAATGAATTGCTACCGCTGTTAGCATTGTTCTTTGCACTCGCTGTCTGCATTGTTTAAGCTTCTGAGGCTACGTCTACATAAATCCGAATACATTTGAAAACAGTGTTTTCGTTTCAAAACGCTCTCCGTCCACAAATGGAGCCATGTTTGTGTTTAAAAGAATGACAATGACTTATTTTAAATATGCATTGTGCGCCTAGATAAACTTTATTGCAGTTGTCTAGTGAATAAAACGTTTTTATTGTACTGAAACACTACGTGCAAAAGTGCGCAACCGTTTAGTGAATTCACAGCGGAATGTTTTTGCACTTTGTCACACAGTTCTGAGGCTCATACAGAGTTCAGCACACTAGCGTTTTCCAAATGCTGCTCGACCACACTGAAACGTATGAAAACGCTTAAATGTTACTGCGCATGTGGGAAATCCCTGTTGCATGTACGGTCTAAAACACAATTGTCCTCTTGTTCCATCGCCAGACACCAATTCCGAGTAAACTTCCCTTTGTCTTTGAAGGAACGCAATGTGATGGTGTACAAAGTAACATTCATTCTTTTAACAACTATATCAAAGTGAGTATCAAGTACAACACCGCCGCTATAACACGGGCCGCCATCTTGATTGTTTTGGTTGGATAGATCACATGACTACATCACATGACAACAAATACATCATCATTTTCAGATATATCCATTTACAGTCCACACTACAACGCGAAAACGGCATTTTCAAATTTATTCAATTTGGAGTGCATTTTCAAAAAGCTCGAAAAAATGCGTTCTCAAACGAAAACGTATTAGTGTGGACAAGGCCTGATTCATTAAAGGAAATCAGCTAATACCGCAAACACTGCATAAAAATGTGCGATAAACACAATTTGCATGGTACAATTCCCCATCTTGTAGGCCGAATCTACAACGTAAATGTTAAAGTTTGTGCATACTTTAATGCAACTGTAAAACATTGCTCCGCAACTGCAATCTAGACATCTGAATCATCTCTTTAAAAAACGGAAAGTGCACTGCAGCACATTGAATAGATATATATACAATTTTATAATGCTCTTCATAATTTGATGAATTACTGTTACTAAGATCAATAGAAACTATACACAAATGTCTGCTTTGCATGGGCAATAAAAGTGCAACGTTAATTGTGGCTAGCAAGTCTGTGAATAAAATATAATCTATATCAAGCCTAAATTACATAAATGGATCCATGTTTTGTTTAAAAGAATGACAATGACTTATTTGAAATATGCAATGTGCATCACACCAGCGCAGAAAGCGCCTAGATAAACTCTATTGCAGTTGTCTAGTGAATAAAACGTTTTTATTGTACTGAGATACATCGTGCAAAAGTTCGCAACCGTTTAGTGATTTCACGACTGAATGTTTTTGCACTTTGTCACACAGGTCTGAGGCTCATGCCGAGTTCAGCGCTGCTCGACATCTTGTGTCGCGTGGAGTCAACAATACGTGAGTATTCGGAGGAATTAGTGACTCAGCTAGCCCGGCGGGACGAGCTGGAGTTTGAGAAGGAGGTGAAGAACACCTTCATCACAGCTCTAATGGAGGTCCAGAACAGGCAGAAAGAACAAAGGGACCTGAGCAAGCGCAGACGTAAGGACAAGGCCATGAGTCTGCAAGGCTCTTCTCGCTCCGAGAAGACTGGAGGCATGCCTGTGAAGGTTAGCATTATGACGATAATGTACTGTAAGTAGCTGTACCTCCTGATTGGAGAGGTTGCCATTCAGTCTCCATGCACAGACATGTTTTGGCCTGCAGTTAATGGATCTTGCCCCATTCCTCTGCACTTAGCACTTACTGGAAGAGCAGAACAAGCATTCCCTCAGTCTCAGCAGTAGAGGCAATGCAGCTCTCTTACAGTACTGTAGCCGTTATTCGATTACTTACATGCAAGTACTGCCGGTTTACCTCACCCTCACTGAAGCTTTATTTGCCATGTTCTAAGTAGTTCTTCTAGTTTATAATATTAGTTTAGGGTTAGTTTACATGGCAAATCCTAAACTTGTAAGGTAAATATAATATAATGAAACTTTAAATGCTCTCTTGGGTTTTTAATATGCATGCTCAATTTCTCATTTGGTTCTGAAGCACTGTTCAAGTTAATAGTAGATCTTTGTGCAGTGTTTGTCATGAAACGTTTGAATGGGTGGTTCCTATGTGAGCTGTAGCCTACAGTATTTCATTTGTTTTTTTTTTACTGTTCTCCAGCGCTTCAGCATGGAGGGTCTGTCAAACATCCTTCAGACGGGGATCAGACAGACATTTGGTACTTCAGGGACAGAGAAACAGGTAAGAAAGATGTCTTTCAGGTAATGCTCCAAATTACACTGGCTTTCATGTTCGGCAATATTTATTATGCTCATGCGAGACCACCTTGCAATGTGTCTTGTCAAGTGGCTGAGATAATCTAATTGTTTTGATGTTTTCCATGGTCCTCCATTGTACATTTCCAAACTCCCTATATTATTTGTACAGTGTCAGACCATATATTGTATTTATTTTCAGATATAATCTTAGTTGTGGAAATGTTAGTATTTATTGCCAGTCTCTTCACACTCACTAATTTCTTAAATTTTTCTCATAACAGTGTCCAACATTGTATGTTCATGCATCACAGGAGATTTATGTAATTGTTTTCTGAAAGTCATGAAATTCCCAATACAGTGTAATTCCCAACACATCTCGAATTCTGTGTTGTGTTTAATAGAAATCTGTGGCGGATGAAAAGACAGTGATGGAAATAACATTTTCAGTGTTTCTGGAATAAAATAGCACTTTTAATAGACTTTTTTTTTGCCTTGCAAAGGCTAATTTCATAGCTAATATTTAACGTGTCCTAAATACAAATATAAAAAAATATTTTAGCATTTTCTGAATAATTTGGCAAAATTACATTTTGATGGGAAATTACGGGCAATAAAAATAATCTGTTCACAAGTGATGTTTTCTGTGATTGTTAAAACAATACTCAGAATTCATCTCAAGCATTCTCTTCACTGACACAAGTTAAATATTTAACTTTTGAAAAACATTTGGTAACACTTTATAATAAGATTCAATTTTTTAACATTAGTTATAGCATTAGGAATCATGAACAAACTATAAACAATATATTTATTTTACAGCATTTATTCATCTTAGTTAATGTTAGTTAATAAAAATGCAATTGTTAAATTTTATTTCAAGTTAGTTCATAGTGCATTAACTAATACATCTTTTGATAAACTTTTGATATTTAATCATTTTTAAAAAATGTATTTGCATATGTTTTAATTAACATTACCTATGATGCTGTAAAAGAATTGCTCATTGTTAGTTCATGTTAACTAATGTTATTAACTGATTGTGGTGATGTGGGTGTAGCCGAGCAATGTCTGTGGAGAGCGAGGCTGGGAGAGGAAGAATGGTAAGGATTGACACCTGGGGAAATTATCTTTAACAGCTGTTTTGTGTTACAGTGAAGAGCTGGTGAGAGATAAAGAGCAGTCAGAGCTGCAGATGCAGGAGAAGGACCTGAGTCTTATGACTGCAGTGTGAATTTATGTTTGTGAAGCTGATGAGTTTTATGTTTAAGCTGAAACAGGACAGCAAAATAAATCACCTTAAGGAGTGCAAGCTGGTTCCCGCTTCCTCATTTCCCTTCAACTGACCTGAGAGTGTCACACTAATGTTAACAAATGGAACCTAATTGTAAAGTGTTACCAAAAACTTTATTAGTGGAAAATTGTTTTGGCATGTTGGAAAGGATGCCACACTGTGGGGCAATCATAATTTTTAAAAGAATTATAGAAATTATTTTCACAGAGTAAATATCTAAATGGTTTATGCTTATTTCACTCTGTTTAAATAAAATTAAATTGTTTTAAATATGTAATCATTTGTATTTTTATAGTGGATTTTTATAGTTTCATATTAAAAGTCTGGGTCTAGGACAAGGCTAAAATAAAACCTATAAATATAAGACATTTGAAAAATATCAAACATAAATACTGAAGCCATTGTAAAAAGTTTTAAATTCAGTTTTAATGTGACATTCACATAACAAAATTAAAAAACAAACAAATTAAAAGTCTGTTCAAAAATAATCAAAATCAATGTTAAATATATATGGAAAAGTAATAAATAAATAAATATTAAAGCAAATATTAGTCATGTAATAGCAATTGTGAGAAAGTCTATGGCACTGGCCATATTTGCTCAGGCCATGACGCATTCTTTAATGTACTGTGTTTTACTTTTTTTTTCTTCTTTGTGTGTGGTCAACAGTACCTAAACACAGTTATACCATATGAGAAAAAAGGGACTCCTCCATCTGTGGATGACTTGCAAATGCTCACAAAAAGTATGTCTTCTTAACTTCATTAGTATTGATTCTTGTCCAATCCATAAAGTGAAACCCTTGGATGTAGGGGATGTCTGTAAAGTAGATATTCTGTCAGTAAGCAAAATCATAACCAATGCAGATGAAGAAAGTAAGAAAAATAAATATTTACAGTGCCTGTCAATTTGTGCTTAATTAATGCATCTTTTTGGGGGGGTTTTTTCCAGTTCTTTTTGCCATGAGAGAAGACAGTGAGAAGGTCCCATCTCTGCTGACTGACTATATATTAAAGGGTAATTCTCCAACATTTTCACTCTTCATGAACCAATCTAGATTTGGAGATAACTGGATTTGGAGACTCTCAAGCTAACAGCAGTTGTCCAGCTGAAGTTCAACTAAAAGTTCCATTTATATTAGATGTTTTTCAGCATGGCTGTCCAGTGGGATTAACACTTTATCACTTCTCCGTTTTCCAGTTCTGTGTCCTACCTAAAGTCTTGAGCGTGATCTGCTGTTGGTGAGACTGTGGAGAGGGCAGGTCTCATCATTCCTCCTCTCTTATACCCAGTCTTCAGGTCTCCAGCCCAACTGCATGAGTTCCCTTACCCATTATCAGTGAGGGACCCTGAACATCTAATCAACCTTCTCTTGCTAATCTAATGACCTTTGATCCCTTCTCATCTCACTGCCCTTTCACTATTCATATATCCACAAGGTTCATACCACAGCGCCTGGTGCTTTACATGTTTTCTACTACATACGTCACAATGGGCAACAAGCCATATGGAACATGTAAGGGTAAAATATAATTGGTTTAACTATGATCAGGTACTATTTTTATTTATTTTTTTAAAGATAAGCCTGGCATAAGGCATTTTACACAATACTCCATTCACATCCATTCAATAAACAGGTGATGAGAAGGGCATTATTCACAATCTTCCTGAGGTGTAGATGCATTGATCTGAGAGCACATTTGAAAGTAATCCATCCAGAAATTCTTCTTTTTGTTTTAGTATTGTGGCTTAATTTCAGTTGAGGTTGGTTGAAAATTCAGCATGTTTTAGTGTTCTACATTAATGCCAAGTTATAGGGAAAAACCTTCTTACTTTTCTCTGTAACACTTAACAATAAGGTTATATTCATTAACATTAGTCCATGCATTCGGTATCATAAGATGACAAGGATTTTTGACAGCATTTATTAATGTTAATTTACAAATATAATAGTGTTCATTGTTGTATTAATTTTATCATATACAACTTTTAATGCAAAAAAAAAAAAGAAAAAAAGAAGAGTACTATAATATGTAGAAATTCACATTTATCAAGATTAATAAATGTTGTAAGAGTATTTTCATTGTTAGTTCATGTTACCTATTGTATTAACTAATGTTGAATAATATAACCTTATTGTGATGTGTTACCCTTTTGTCATTTTGGGTAACCTGAGAATTGTATTTTTCATCCTATGTATGAAATATACAGTTCTTCATGATGTAATGTTTTTTTGAAAATATACCATTTGTTTAATAAAACCATTGTTTTTTGTTTGTATTAACTTCAATTTAACTAACATTAACTGTAATTCATGCCTTGTGCTTATATCTTTAATGTATATATTTCTTATTTACTAAGGACATGGAGGAATGTGAAGTATTGCAGAGTTTTAGTTCCAATAAATGTCAAAACCATGTACAAGACTGGATTGCTGTTTAATTGCAATACCTCAACATTCCACTAGAGGTCAGTCATGTACAGTTTAACGCAATTATCATTCACAAACAATGCTTGTTTATTGCAGGAAGAGCTTTGATGTATTAAAATCACATTTACTTTACCTGTTAACTCTAATAGCTGATATTATCAACCCTAAAAATAATGTAATTACTTAGTAGCTGATCAACACTCAGAACCACATCCATTAATAATCACTTTTACACATTCAGTCAGTCATCACAATAAAAGGAATGCAAACAAAATCAAAGTACATGGAAATTAAACAGTTGTTGAACCATCCTTCTCATTTGCCCCATTTTTGCTTCCAAAAGGAAGGGTCCCATGTTTTTCAATTTCCCCCTCATTATGCAGTCTCCCCAGCATACTCGCATATGAGGCCATTTCGATCATCCCCTCAATCCAATCCTTCAGATTTGGGACGTTCCAGGCATTTCCAGTTGCATAAAATCATCCTAGCAGCTGTAATGCAACCAATCTTAATTAGGATAAATGCATTTCTTGCTATGTTGGGTACCACCTATTTGTCTCCAATAGTCGTGGCTCCATGTAAATTAGACCCCAGCCACTCTTCAAGTATTCCCAGAATTTTACACAAGAATGGGTCAACTAAAGGACATTCTCAAATCCTATGTAAATATGTGCCCTCCTCTTTATTACACTTTCAATATAAATTATTCCCACTATCCCCATCCTGTGAAGCCTAGATTGTGTCCAGTAATATCTGTGTACTATTTTATATTGAATAAATGTCCCCCTAGCTTCTCTAATGTTCTTACCCACATTAGACAAAATGTCCAGCCAATCATTGTCATCATTATTTATCCCCAAGTCTTTCTGCCATATTGTTTTCAAATTATTACAAGTGCCTTCAGTTACCCTGAGCATTGATTTTGTAACACACCAAAGCCATCTGAGCGTCATGCAGCAACTTTGGATGCATGCAGGATTATCATTTACATTGACTTTGTTCTTGACGCAGTTCCTAATCTGCAGATACTTCAAAAAATTCCCTCGGTCCCCAATATTATATTTTTTCAACAGTAAAGAATATGACAGAAAAACCCCATTGTCAAACAAATCACCAATTGTAGTCACCCTGTAGTTACCTCAGCAAATTTCAGGGTTATTCAAAAGTGATGCAAATAACTGTCTATAATGTGATGTCCTGCACAGTTTATGAACTTTGCTCCAGACGTGCCTTGAGTGCATCATCACCAAGTTTGAGTCCAATTTAGCTCCAGAGCACTGTGAAAGAGCACTGATGGGATGAAATAGTAAGGCCAGTTTCTGTTCTATCTTGACCCATTCCAACTCAGAATCTGTCTCACACCAGTGTTTTGCAAATTTGGCCATTTCAAAAGACAAATTATACATCCTCACATCTAGCAGTCCAAGGCACCCTCTGTCCCTTGGAGAGCAAATCTTGCTCATTTTAAAAGGAATATTCTGGGTTCAATACAAGTAAAGCGAGAGAGAGACAGCCACCACTATAGGCAGCTCTCACTCGATCTTGCCACCGCCACAGGTAGCACCCACTCACCTGCCACCGCCACAGGCAGGTCCCACTCGATCTGCCACCGCCACGGGCAGGTAACAGTCATAAGCATCTCCCTTGTGATCGTCACCAATATTTGCGTCTCTCTCGCAATCATTCACCGTTAATATACAAAAATATATACAGAATAGGCTACATCTAATTTTTTCTATATATATTATATCATGAGCAAGAGTGCGATATGACCCTATATCAGCACTGCTGTTATTCAGCCCCAGGCTGAGTGCCGTAGGTAATCATATAGCACGATTATGAGTGTGATATTGCATTATATTATAATTTATTTTAATATTATAATACATTATAATATTAAATGCTTATATATATCATTTGAAAGAACTGAGTACGGTCACAAAAAATGCATTTGTGCATGGAACTACGTCCTTAAGTGCGGATCAGAATGATGCATCCAAGCCTCTCAAAAACATCACTTCAGAACTACTAGTATCACAGATTGGGCTGCTTCTAACACGTTATTGGAGAAACAAGGATGTGTGTGTGTGTGTGTGTGTGTGAGAGAGAGAGAGGGAGAGAGAGAGATATGGAGGTGTGCCATCACCTGTCTCTCCTTAGCAGTGGCGCTGTTGTGTGGTAGTCAGCTTTCCGAAGATAATGTCATTTTGGTGAAATGCATCCTATTTTCTCAGTAGAAAAATAGCCGTCCAAGCAAAAGTAAATGCACATTCTTAAGGGGTATACAGCTTTGAAATATACTACTGCATATTGATCTCAGAAATGGGTGAGCAATTCGGATTATTATGTTACCACACTCTACTGATCGTTTAGATTTAGGGAAGGGGTTTAGTTAAGGGCGTAATATTAATAAGCATGTCCTTAATGCCTCGTGCGTCATCCTCACGCTTCCGCATTGGACATCCGGGCATTTGCACTTGATGAAATCGTACAAATTTATTTGAACGAACTCGAACGAAATCATAAGAAATAGCCTACTCCTACTTTTAATTGTAAATGTTATGTATTTATTGATTGTTATTTGTAGGCTACTAATACCTCGGTCTACTGGTGTAAATCTGAGGGAATCCCATCGCAATCCTTCATGTTTGACAGGGGCAAAACTAATGCTTGAAAAGCCTGAAGCAGTCCCAACATATCCAAATACCCAGCTGCCATCGTATCATCTCCACAGAAACAGGCCTAATGAATCCTAATTTGTGTTTTTAGTTTACAGATTTATTGCACGTCTATTTTAAACTTAGAGAAGTTTTCTTGCATTGTCTGAGGCAGAAAATGTTAACACAAAAATAATTAACGGTCTTTTGCAATGCACAGGCTTCACCTAAATGTATGGCAGCCTATCTTTGTGTAATTCTTTTTTTTTTTTCTTGATAACTGCCTATTCAGTTATTGAGCACTAAAATATTTACATGTAATTGCATTTAAAATGAAATCAACACAATTACAGAGATATAAAACTACCTCCAAAATTTGAGAAAAGCTCCAGCAAATTGTAATTTTGGGCCGCTTAATCAAGAAAAAGTGCTGCAAAATCCTGTTGATTATGAATAACTATGAAACCACTTGAACCCAAACATTCAAACGGAGACTGCTGAAGAAATGAAATATGTGCCATTGTGACTTAACTTGAATATAAAGACTTGAATTTGAGCATATTTACTTACATATTTACACTGATTCAGGTTTTATATTCAGATGTGGGTAAATTTGACAAAGACATCCAGGGTACCCAGAAAGAGCAATAAATCCTGAATGTAATCAAACTCCTTGACCAATTACAATGTAGCTCACAGTTCACATTTGGAAGAGTAAAGGTCCGCTGTGAAAAGATTTAACCTCGACTGAGTTGAGCTCAGTTGACATTGGTGGCATAGTATTGATTACCACAAAAGTCAGTTTTGACTCTTTCTAAAAAACTAAAATCTTCCATTAAGGCACTTACTATGAAAGTGAATGTGGGCCAATTTTAACATTAAAATACTCACTTTTTCAAAAGTATAGCCAAAAGACATTGAAAACATGCATATAAACATGATTTTGGTTTGATAAAATCACTGACTAACCTTTTCTGTGTAAAGATATAGCCAATTTTACAACTTCGTTGACAATGCCATGATGATGTAATATCAAAAAACCCTAAAATGACTGTAAAAAAATTATGGTTTAAACAACTTTACAGCTCAAATAATACATACGTTTTCACAGGATAATTAATGAAAGTGCTTTTATCAAAGTATAAGCTTTACATTTCTGCCTTTAAACCCTCCACATTCACTTCCATTGACAGTGCCTCACTGTTACCTTGATTTTTTCACATTTTAAAGGAGGGATGAGTCTTAAATAATGTTTTGTGGTGATCAACATTATGCCACAAATGCTGTCGATTGAGCTAAACTAGTATTGAACCAAGAATAAACGGTCTAGAATATATATTAATTATTGTATTTTTTATTTTTTTTTTGTAAAAAAAAAAATTAAAGACTGCATTTTTTCAGCCAGTTTCTTTTATTCAAAAATATGAATACAAAGTGTCTTCATGTCCTTTGACAGTAGATGTCCTATATACAAAGCAGTCTGAGTTTCTCCAGTCTCCTGATGGCAGTCATTGACAATACAGCCAATATACTGCTTGTTAGCATGTACAAGAAATGCTGTCTTTTGGGGGGGAAATCTCCATTTCATTTAATGAAATGGAGATTTTCAGCTTTCAAAACAGCCAGTTGCACTGTTTAGTAAATACAAGCATTTGCTTGAAGAAATACAGCATTTATGAGCATTAATGAATTATCTGGTAAATTAAGAAACCAAATACAGTAAGACTTAGATTTTTTGTTGTTGCATATTTACAGATATGATATTGTGATTTATTTGTCTGATTTGAAGTATTCTTGTGACCTCAAAATACAGCCTTTAAACGTTATATGCTGGTACGTCTGTCACATATTTCTTAATACATTTTATTGGGGCAGACAGCTCTCAACTGTAAATGTGATGACAGCAAGTTATCAGTGGATCTAAGCTGGTAAGAAAACTGCAATTGTAATGAGTTGCCCTATATCGGCAACCATTCAACAGGAAATCTTTGGTTTCGTATCCAGTAGAATCCTTGGAGTAAATCATATTAATGTCACATAAAAATCAACATATTTGCTGTGATGAAATGATTACCACTGTAGAATGAGAAATAAATACCTTATTAACAGAAAGGTATAGGAATCTAATGTCTATTTAGTCACTGTGTATATTACCAGTACTAATAAAGTTGTAAAATAGCATCATAGGTTAAAAAATATTTTTTTTTTCCACAATATAAATAACAACATCCAAATTGAACACATCTAAATTGAAAAGAGAGCTACCATATATCTCTAACAGCTAATGACATATTAGTTTCTAAATATATTTGGCCAAAAACATTTAAAGGCAAATGTACAGCAACATAATGATATAACATCACTCTTTAAGTGGATACCTGCAACATTCCCTTGAAACGTACGTAAACGTAATTATTCGAAATGACAAACAAAAGGAGTCAGTAAATTATATGGCATAGACCTTTCGTTTGTTTTTATCAAGGCAAGTTAGCATCTTTCTTTTGCAAAAGAACAATCAACAAAGCAGTAACAGTAACAAAAATAATAAATGCAGAGTCATTCATTTCATGAAGTAAAAAAAAGCAAAACCATTTTTTCAGTGTCTAGTCGTTCAGTGTATAACAAAGTTCAACTTTACAGTAAGTAGAGGCTTTTCTGGAATACTTTGGAGAAAAACGTTTGGAAAATCTGACAATGAATGTATAAAACAATCAAATAAGCATTATTACGTCAACATCTTTACATATATTTGTTTACATTACTTATATGAAAAATGTTAAAAAATGTAAATAAAGAAAATTACTTTTAAATAAAGAAAGTTTCCATACAAGGGCAATATGTTTATCGGTTGCAAATTCATCCTTTCTGACAAATCTAATGTCCTTCAGCTTGTGGGACCACAGATATAAGGTTCTCTTCTCTCTTTACCTTCAGAGGCTCAGCAAAATCCTAAACAAGAGAGCCAGCCTGATTTTGAGCTGGCACCATAATGGGTACGCCTCCCATGCGGGAGATGTTGGCAGCAGTTACCGTGGTGGGCAGTATGGGTGGACGTGGGATCTGAGGCTGGGCTGAGGCTGTCCGGGGCATTGAAGTGTGCAGGGATCCTCCATTGGTGCTTGGGGGTCCCCAGAGCTCACGGGGAGGGGTGGGGTTGGAGCTGTACCCTGGCAATGTGCGTTCCAGGGTGGAATCGGCTGGAGGGTGGGAGCAGTACCCAGCTGTGCTGCCTGTAGCCGTAATAATGGAAGCAGTGTCTGAAGCCGGGTGAGAGTGAGGATAATGGAGGTGGTTGTGGATGATCCGTGGGTGTGGGCTGGTGTGAATTGACGACAGGGTGCCATTTTTAGAGATGATGTCGGATCCAGTGCCACTCTTGGCCCATGAGACACGTTTGGGGGCCTGAGCATCCTCCCTGTTACACACAACAATAGTTAGCGTCCATCCTTCTCAGATTTATCCACACATGAATAAACACACATTCATCATTCTATCTAATGTAACAACAAAGAACTATTTGATACTAATCGTCTTACTTGATATCATTGGCCAGATCTTCTTCTGTGTCTTTCCTTCTTGTCCACATGAAGACGAAGAAGAGAATGATCAGAAGAAGACCCACAACACAACCCACCGTAGCACCAGCGATCACCCCGGCATTGGTCGCTGTACAAAAAAAAAAAAAAGTATAATAAAAACAGATTTATGGGTGTTTGACTTTAGGTTGTCCAAGTTAGTAAAAACAATATATATATATATATATATATATATATATATATATATATATATATATATATAAAAATCTAGTTCAAATTTGTAGAAATGTAATCTTCGAAATCTGACTAAATTGGTTTCATTCATTTTTGAAAAACGTTTATTACATTTCCTAATTTAATTTTTTTTTATTTAATGACTTTCTGAATGTAAATCGTATTAAACTATTTTCCTTGTGTACACAACTTAATCATTAACTGTTCAATTAATCATTCATTTTCAAACACATTTTTAAGGTATTTTTTACAAGTTTTTACAAATACCATGAATTAATGTGTCAAGAGTTCAAGAATCAAGAAGATTTCTCAGGGTTACACCATATGACCTGAACAAAATGTGCCTTTTTATTAAAAATGACAAAATTCTGGACTCATTACACTCAGTCTTGGGAGTCTAAAGGAGTCTCCTCTGTTTTATGTTTTTTCCATCCATCCATCCATCCATCCATCTTCAACCGCTTATCCGAAGTCGGGTCGCGGGGGCAGCAGCTCCAGCAGGGGGCCCCAAACTTCCCTATCCCGAGCCACATTAACCAGCTCTGACTGGGGGATCCCGAAGCGTTCCCAGGCCAGTGTGGAGATGTAATCTCTCCACCTAGTCCTGGGTCTTCCCCGAGGCCTCCTCCCAGCTGGACGTGCCTGAAACACCTCCCTAGGGAGGCGCCCAGGGGGCATCCTTACCAGATGCCCAAACCACCTCAACTGACTCCTTTCCACGCAAAGGAGCAGCGGCTCTACTCCGAGCTCCTCGCGGATGACTGAGCTCCTCACCCTATCTCTAAGGGAGAAGCCCGCCACCCTTCTGAGGAAGCCCTCAGAAGGGTGTTTTTTGTGAATGGGTGTTTTATGTTTTTTGTAAATGGTAAATGGTCTGCACTTATATAGCACCTTTTTTAACCTTAACGGTATTCAAAGCGCTTTACACTGTTGACTCATTCACCCATTCACACACACACACACATTCATACACCAATGGCGGCAGAGCTGTTATGCAAGGCGCTAGCCTGCCATTGGAAGCAACTTGGGGTTCAGTGTCTTGCCCAAGGACACTTCGGCATGTGGTGTTATGTGGGCCAACCCTGCGATTAGTGGCTGATCTGCTCTACCAACTGAGCCACAATGTTAACATAAACATCAAAATGACAACCTACATTTTCAAATATGTCACATTTTCAAACAACTCTCGCAGCTTGTTTTTTTTTTTTTACAATAAACATTAATAAAAGATTATTCTGCACTACCCATGCCGACATGTTTTACAAGAATTTCAGCTTTTTATAAGAATTGTATAATGTCAAAATGACTTTGAACTCAGAATTTTTTTTTAAAGTAATCAAGTAATAATTTTATGAGAATAGCATTTTTTTGTATTGCAAATTTTCTTAAATAATGTAATAGATCTGAAAATGAATGTCACATCATGCATGCAAGTCTTCATCTTTAGACTACTTCAGTCACCAAATATTAAGCATTGTGCTTTTGACAAATGGACCACACAAAGTCATACATATAGACAAAGAGATATAGAAAGCGAGAGACCGGACATTACTGCAATGAGTGAAAAGCAGTACATACAGGTGATAACCTCTAGGTTGATGTAGCATGTCTCTTCTCCTGCAGAGTTGGATGAAGTGCACACATATTTTCCTGACATGTTACTGCTTAGATTGTTCAGTTTCAAAGTTCCTGCCGTTTCATCTACAACACAAGATTTGTAGAAGATTCAAGTCAGACTTAAAGAAACTTGATTAAACACAAAACACACAGTAAGATTTAAATATTTACAAGCCAGAAATCAGAACTCAGAATTCAGTTGGATGAAGAAGCACGAAGTATGAAAGGATGGTTCACCCAAAAAAATAAAAGAATGAAAAGGTCATAAAGGAGTGGAACTCAGTGACTAGTAATAGTTGGATTTCCATTCACATATTGTTATGCAACTGTTGGGATACTGCATAAAAAAATGCTGGATAGAAACACCAAGATGCAAATAATATCTCCAAAATGTTCATAAAACAAAAACGTAAACGTAAACCTTTGCTTAAAGTAGGTATACATTTTTTATAATATACACGCATAAACTATGATTGAAATACATTTACAGAATAAACTGCAGTAGAATTTATAAATGAACACAGATAAAAAAAAAAAAGTCATGTGACTGAATAATTTGTTCATAACTGGACAAACTAGCAGACCAATATCATTGCATGGCATCTCGATGTTGCTCTGGTCATTCTTAAATACGGGAGCCAAAGCCTGTGTAGTGATCGCAGAGCAAATAAGTAAAATAAAAAGGTTTATTGACAATTTTGGATCATTAGACACAAATAAAAATATATCCATTAGAGTCCAGTGGTTAAATCTATATCTTCAGAAGCATTAAGATAGCTGTGGATGAGAAACAGGTCAATATATTTTACTATAAATTCTAGGTTGTGATGCGCACGGAAAAAGTGAATCGCCAAAAGCAAAAGAAGAAGAACGTGAAAGTGAAAGTGGAGATTGATAGTAAAAAAGGGCTTAAATATTGAACCTGTTTTTTATCCACACCTATCATCTCGCTTCTGAAGATATGGATTTAAACACTGGAGTCTTATGGATTACTTTTATGCTGCCTTTATGTGCTTTTGAGCTTCAAAGTTTTGATCACCATTAATTGCATTGTGAGGACCACAGAGCTTAAATATTCTTCTTAAAAGTTTTGTTTCTGTTCAGTAGCGGAAAAAAAGTCATACACTTCTTGAACAGCATGAGGGTGAGTAAATGATGAGATCATTTTAAATTTTTAGATGAACAATTTCTTTAATGACCTGTTAGGCCACTGCCTGTAATTCCAATCAAAACTTTATTCCAGAACTCACATGGGGAAGGAATTTTCAGATATCTTATCTACAAGATAACTGCCACTCATAAGTAATGATGCACCTCAAAAACTCATTAACTTATTGCATGCAACTGGATAGTGATGATGATGATGTGCCACCTTGCTTGTTTACTGACTTTGGTTCCTTTTACAAAAACAAAATCCATAAAGACATATTTAAAAAAACAGGCCCACCATTTGATGTCCCCTAAAGGGGCTTTTTGGCTAGGAAAATATATATTGCTTTGGATAACCAGTGAATCAAGACTTACATAATAGACGCCTGCTGATATATGGTTTTGAGACTTTAATTTCAGCCCCTAACTTTTTCCCAATTGTGCTTTACAAAAACATTGTCAACATGGTGAAAATTAGGAGGTGCAACTAGGTAGAGGGACACAACATGGCAATATGATTATGAATAAATAAAATAAAAAGATTGGAGGTAGGCTCACTTAGCGAGGGAGAAAAGAAGACCTCTGAGGAGGGGCTGGTCCTTGTCCACTTGTATTTGGGGGCCGGTTTACCAGCATCGGAATTACACGCAAGAGTGATGTTTCCTTTGAGAACCGGTTTTCCTTGTAGTTGACACACCGGCACAGAGGGAGGGACTGAAAGAGACAGGGTGGGTCATGTGATGTGTAGTAACATCCTTAAATCTGCAACATTTAGAGTGGTGGAGTGAAGACATTTGAAAGCAGCACGGTTGTGCACCATTCTAAACTGAATTAAGAATGCACTTTGGAATCCAATAGAATTTGGCAATTTTAATTTGTATTCAGGTATCAAACAGGACTTCAAATTCAGTATTTGAATTTAAGGAAATGTAATGAAAATTGTATTCAAAGAAATACGAGTGCGGGTCTAGTTTTTAATTAGTTTAGTTTTCCAATTCACTCAAAATAATATTTTTGCATATTTTTAAGATTTATGCACAAAATTTATTTAAAATTTCATAACAAAATTTCATCAAATTGAATTGGGTCATTAACACCAATAAATTAATAAAACGTCAAATATTTAGTTTCTTTATTTTGTTAAGAATTACTCAATTCAATTTGCTTGAATATTGTTATGAAATCGAAGTGCGTAAATCTTCAAATTCTATTTTTGAGTGAATGAATTACCCATAAACATGTTATAATACATACAACATATGGGATATTTCTAGAAACATTAGATATTAACAAACAGAAACAAAAGGTCTTTATTAATAACAAATGTTTGAGATTTGTATTTTTATATATATATATATATATATATATATATATATATATATATATAATTAAATTTGTAATGATTTAAAAAAAGATTTAATATGTACATTTCTTCTTTAATCAATACTGTTCATTGTTCTGACAGTATCAAACTTGGTTTAGAGATTTAAAATATGTAATAATTATAACTAAACATAAAATAAATTGGCATTGTGTGTTAAAATTAATGATGCTATTTGTTGTTTAGTTGCAGAACTTGTGATTGTGTAGAATTTCAGTAAATTCCTCATCCTTTCATTCCAACTCATGCATTGAAAGGAAGCCAATTCTTAAATTCAGTATTTTGCCCAACCTTGGTAGGTAGATATGTTTGAGAAGTCACTGAATGTCCAGTAACATAAATGCACTTTAAGGGAAACACTTCAACCAATGTATGTGTGATCTGTGTCTACTACTTCTGAAAGAGGATTAGGGGATGATGTGGTTGTTTATGCATCTGACGTGCTTAGGAATGCGTGTTTTTGACATTTTTCATGTGTGCACCACAATGAGGCAGTACATACGGACCTTTCACATTGAGGGTCAGCTCCCCGGTGAGTCCTGGAGCCCCAGGGATGATCACCTGGCACATGTACCTTCCTGAGTCTGACGCTTTTGCGTTGTTGATAAACAGGGACAGGTTGGTGTCGGGCATTGGATGAGTAAAATTGACTCGACCTGAAAACTGGGATCTGACCTGACTTAACTCTCCACCAACATACGAGATGATCTAAAGAAAAAGAGAGGGAGTGGGGTTTGGGGGGAGGTAATTAGAAATATGGTATGGATGGTTTTAACACATGTGTTGGACTAATGATATTCTGCATTGTGTGTTATTGTGCTCCTCTTTCTGTCATTCCAATTCAGATTACAGTACAAAATCTTGAGGCGTGGCTAATTCAGTACAAATCTCAAAAGCTGAAGCGTGTAATTTCTGCGCCACTAAATAGAATTGTACAAAATAACGATTCTTTTCAAACACCTTTTCCGAAGACTGTAAAAGGAAATATACAAAAGCTAGTTTGCAAAACAGTTAATGTATGAAATAAAAAATTCATGCATGAAGACAAAAATAATAAAAATGCATGAAAGTTCAAGTTATAATCATTCTGATGCGGAGACAGAATTTGCCTGTGGACAGGTCTAAAGGATTCATCATATCAGCTGAAACCTCTGTGTGTGGAGTTAATCTAAACTCAAGTAGGATATTACAATCTGCAGATAATACTGTTTCTTACTAAGTAATGAGATGCCATGTCATTCATAATGAAAGACAATTGCTGTCAAGAGTGGACATTTCTGTGGTCTGCTTTTGATGCCAAAGTTATGCAAGTTAAGCATAACTTGTTCAAAACACTAAATTATGTAATTGAAAGACAAAAGGCAATAAAAGATATCTTGAGAATATTTTTTGAGAGCTACTTTTAGCACATTTGTATTATTATCAGTTTATAACAGTTGGAACAGAAAAGCATGTTCTTAACAAAAAATATGCAATAATGTATCTTCTATTGGTAATCCAAATCTTAACATGCACAGATGGTTCTGAACTTTTTGGCATCTGCACAAAAATTCACAAATGACTACAACCCCCCCCCCCCCCCCAACCCCCCACCCCCCCCCATAATACCAGACCATTATGAAATCTAATTTGGACTGACATAACATTATCGGATTTCATTATAAATCTATGCAGAATCCTTGGTGGTGTGCTAAACTGGAAATATGTTCACACGAGTCAGACATAACTGTGTAGGATAATGAAGTCTGGGATTAAGTTCATGTGCATTCTTGACCTTTGCCACATTCTGGAACTCAAGAGCCCGTGGAATGAGGAAGAGCTGGTATAAACCATTTTATTACATTACTCATATGTCATGTTACATACTGATATGTAATCTAATACTATAAAGCATCATTACGGACTGAACTACTGTGCAAGATTTGGTGAAAAATTATGTTGAGTATCAGTGTTAAATGGTAAATGGGCTGCACTTATATAGCGCCTTTTTAACCTTAGCAGTATTCAAAATGCTTTACACCCATTCACCCACCAATGATGGCAGAGCTGCCATGCAAGGCACTAGCCTGCCATTGGGAGCAACTTGGGGTTCATTGTCTTGCCCAAGGACACTTCGGCATGTGGAGTCATGAGGGCCGGGAATCGAACCACCAACCCTGCGATTAGTGAAAATCTCATGACTTCTATGAATTTCTAGGGTTCTGGAAGTTCATGTCCATGTTGTTTTTATAGTTTTAGTACAATTTATTGCACTAAAAGTCTTCATAACGGCAGAAAAATGTCAATGGACTAAAATATTATATAGAAAGGAAAGTGTATATTTCAGGTGCTGTAACTGGCCAACATTATTATTATCTATTCTCCAATTAATCAATACTGAGAACGCGGCAGTGCAGTGGCGCTTATGCGCACGCACGCCGGAGACAGATATTAGAAATGTGCATATCCTAAAGCCAAGCGCATCATACAAAACTGATCGCACACGGGATGCATCAACCAATATCAGACAAAGGGACACTGCGGTCACTAGACTGTAAAAAGTGGTGACTAGCAATTGTTACTATCAGGAGCTATTTCTACTTAACCCAACCCTAAAATTATTTTTGTTAAACTATT